>CM051000.1:3175883-3439116 GCA_027704905.1 Muraenolepis orangiensis | reverse complement strand
AGTGGGTCTGGATTGGTCTCAGTGGGTCTGGGTGGTTCTCAGTGGGTCTGGGTGGGTCTGGGTCGGTCTGTGTGGGTCTGGGTGGGTCTCCGTGAGTCTGGGTGGGTCTGCGTGGGTCTGGGTTGGTCTGGGTGGGTCTTCGTGAGTGTGGGTGGGTCTGGCTGGGTCTCCGTGAGTCTGGGTGGGTCTGGGTGGGTCTCAGTGGGTCTGGGTGGGTCTGGGTGGGTCTCCGTGAGTCTGGGTGGGTCTGGGTGGGTCTGGGTGGGTCTGGGTTGGTCTCAGTGGGTCTGGGTTGGTCTCAGTGGGTCTGGGTGGGTCTGGGTGGGTCTCCGTGGGTCTGGGTGGATCTGGGTTGGTCTTTGTGAGTCTGGGTGGGTCTCAGTGGGTCTGGGTCGGTCTGGGTGGGTCTGCGTGGGTCTGGGTGGATCTGGGTCGGTCTGGGTGTGTCTCAGTGGGTATGCGTGGGTCTGCGTGGGTCTGGGTGGGTCTGGGGGGGTCTCAGTGGGTCTGGGTGGTTCTCAGTGGGTCTCAGTGGGTCTCGGTGGGTCTGGGTGGGTCTGGGTGGGTCTCAGTGGGTCTCAGTGGGTCTGGGTGGGTCTGGGTGGGTCTCAGTGGGTCTGGGTGGGTCTCAGTGGGTCTTGGTGGGTCTGGGTGGGTCTGGGTGGGTCTTAGTGGGTCTGCGTTGGTCTGGGTGGCTCTCCGTGAGTCTGGGTGGGTCTGGGTGGGTTTGGGTGGGTCTGGGTGGGTCTGGGTGGGTCTGGGTGGGTCTGGGTAGATCTGGGTGGGTCTGGGTGGGTCTCAGTGGGTCTGGGTGGGTCTCAGTTGGTCTGGGTGGGTCTGCGTGGGTCTGGGTGGGTCTGGGGGGGTCTCAGTGGGTCTGGGTGGTTCTCAGTGGGTCTCAGTGGGTCTCGGTGGGTCTGGGTGGGTCTGGGTGGGTCTCAGTGGGTCTCAGTGGGTCTGGGTGGGTCTGGGTGGGTCTCAGTGGGTCTGGGTGGGTCTCAGTGGGTCTTGGTGGGTCTGGGTGGGTCTGGGTGGGTCTTAGTGGGTCTGCGTTGGTCTGGGTGGCTCTCCGTGAGTCTGGGTGGGTCTGGGTGGGTTTGGGTGGGTCTGGGTGGGTCTGGGTGGGTCTGGGTAGATCTGGGTGGGTCTGGGTGGGTCTCAGTGGGTCTGGGTGGGTCTCAGTTGGTCTGGGTGGGTCTGGGTGGGTCTGGGTGGGTCTGGCTGGGTCTCCGTGGGTCTGGGTGGGTCTCCGTTGGTCTCCCTCCGTGGGTCTGGGTGGGTCTGGGTGGGTCTGGGTGGATCTGGGTGGGTCAGCGTGGGTCTGGGTGGGTCTGGGTGGGTCTCAGTGGGTCTGGGTTGGTCTGGGTTGGTCTGGGTGGGTCTCCGAGGGTCTCGGTGGGTCTCAGTGGGTCTGGGTGGTTCTCAGTGTGTCTGGGTGGGTCTGGGTGGGTCTGGGTGGGTCTCAGTGGGTCTGGATTGGTCTCAGTGGGTCTGGGTAGTTCTCAGTGGGTCTGGGTGGGTCTGGGTGGGTCTGGGTGGGTCTGGGTGGGTCTGCGTGGGTCTGGGTGGGTCTGCGTGGGTCTGGGTGGGTCTGGGTTGGTCTGGGTGGGTCTGGGTGGGTCTCCGTGAGTCTGGGTGGGTCTGGCTGGGTCTCCGTGAGTCTGGGTGGGTCTGGGTGGGTCTCAGTGGGTCTGGGTGGGTCTCAGTGTGTCTGGGTGGGTCTGGGTGGGTCTCCTTGAGTCTGGGTGGTTCTGGGTGGGTCTGGGTGGGTCTGGTTGGGTCTCAGTGGGTCTGGGTGGGTCTCAGTGGGTCTGGGTTGGTCTGGGTTGGTCTGGGTGGGTCTCCGTGGGTCTCCGTGGGTCTGGGTGGGTCTCAGTGGGTCTGGGTGGTTCTCAGTGTGTCTGGGTGGGTCTCCGTGGGTCTGGGTGGGTGTGGGTGGGTCTGGGTGAGTCTGGGTGGGTCTCCGTGAGTCTGGGTGGGTCTGGTGTGTGTCTCAGTGGGTCTGCGTGGGTCTGCGTGGGTCTGGGTGGGTCTGGGTGAGTCTGGGTGGGTCTGGTTGGGTCTCCGTGAGTCTGGGTGAGTCTCAGTGGGTCTGGGTGGGTCTGGGTGGGTCTCAGTGGGTCTGGGTGGGTCTGGGTGGGTCTGGGTAGGTCTGGGTGGGTCTGGGTGGGTCTCAGTGGGTCTGCGTGGGTCTGGGTGGGTCTGTGTGGGTCTGGGTGGGTCTGGGTGGGTCTGGGTGGGTCTGGATTGGTCTCAGTGGGTCTGGGTGGTTCTCAGTGGGTCTGGGTGGGTCTGGGTGGGTCTCAGTGGGTCTGGGTGGTTCTCAGTGGGTCTCGGTGGGTCTGGGTGGGTCTGGGTGGGTCTCAGTGGGTCTGGGTGGGTCTCAGTGGGTCTTGGTGGGTCTGGGTGGGTCTGGGTGGGTCTTAGTGGGTCTGCGTTGGTCTGGGTGGCTCTCCGTGAGTCTGGGTGGGTTTGGGTGGGTCTCCGTTGGTCTCCGTGGGTCTGGGTGGGTCTGGGTGGGTCTGGGTGGATCTGGGTGGGTCTGGGTGGGCCTCAGTGGGTCTGGGTGGGTCTCAGTTGGTCTGGGTGGGTCTGGCTGAGTCTCCGTGGGTCTGGGTGGGTCTCCGTTGGTCTCCCTCCGTGGGTCTGGGTGGGTCTCCGTTGGTCTCCCTCCGTGGGTCTGGGTGGGTCTGGTGGGTCTGGGTGGGTCTGGGTGGGTCTGCGTGGGTCTGGGTGGGTCTGGGTGGGTCTGGGTGGGTCTGGGTGGGTCTGGGTGGGTCTGGGTTGGTCTGGGTGGGTCTGGGTGGGTCTCCGTGAGTCTGGGTGGGTCTGGCTGGGTCTCCGTGAGTCTCGGTGGGTCTGGGTGGGTCTCAGTGGGTCTCAGTGGGTCTCGGTGGGTCTGGGTGGGTATGGGTGGGTCTCGGTGGATCTGGGTGGGTCTGGGTGGGTCTGGGTGGGTCTCAGTGGGTCTGAATTGGTCTCAGTGGGTCTGGGTGGTTCTCAGTGGGTCTGGGTGGGTCTGCGTGGTTCTGGGTGGGTCTCCGTGAGTCTAGGTGGGTCTGTGTGGGTCTGGGTGGGTCTGGGTGGGTCTGGGTAGGTCTGGGTGGGTCTGGGTGGGTCTCAGTGGGTCTGGATTGGTCTCAGTGGGTCTGGGTGGTACTCAGTGGGTCTGGGTGGGTCTGGGTGGGTCTGGGTGGGTCTGGGTGGGTCTCCGTGAGTCTGGGTGGGTCTGCGTGGGTCTGGGTGGGCCTGGGTTGGTCTGGATGGGTCTGGCTGGGTCTCCGTGAGTCTGGGTGGGTCTGGGTGGGTCTCAGTGGGTCTGGGTGGGTCTCAGTGGGTTTCGGTGGGTCTCGGTGGGTCTGGGTGGGTCTCAGTGGGTCTGGGTGGTTCTCAGTGGGTCTATGTGGGTCTCGGTGGGTCTGGGTCGGTCTTGGTGGGTCTCAATGGGTCTGGGTGGGTCTCAGTGGGTCTGGGTGGGTCTCCGTGGGTCTCCCTCCATGGGTCTGGGTGGGTCTGGTTGGGTCTCAGTGGGTCTGGGTGGGTCTGGGGTGGTCTCAGTGGGTCTGGGTGGTTCTCAGTGGGTCTCAGTGGGTCTCGGTGGGTCTGGATGGGTCTGGGTGGGTCTGGGTGGGTCTCAGTGGGTCTGGGTGGTTCTCAGTGGGTCTCAGTGGGTCTGGGTGGTTCTCAGTGGGTCTTTGTGGGTCTCGGTGGGTCTGGGTCGGTCTGGGTGGGTCTCAGTGGGTCTGGGTGGGTCTCAGTGGGTCTCCGTGGGTCTCCGTGGGTCTCCGTGGGTCTCCCTCCATGGGTCTGGGTGGGTCTGGGTGGATCTGGGTGGGTCTGGGTGGGTCAGTGTGGGTCTGGGTGGGTCTGGGTGGGTCTCAGTGGGTCTGGGTTGGTCTGGGTGGGTCTGGGTGGGTCTGGGTGTTTCTCAGTGGGTCTGCGTGGGTCTCGGTGGGTCTGGGTGGGTCTGGGTGGGTCTGTGTGGGTCTGGGTGGGTCTGGGTGGGTCTCTGTGAGTCTGGGTGGGTCTCAGTGGGTATGGGTGGGTCTCAGTGGGTCTCGGTGGGTCTGGGTGGGTATGGGTGGGTCTCAGTGGGTCTGGGTGGGTCTGGGTGGGTCTCAGTGGGTCTGGATTGGTCTCAGTGGGTCTGGGTGGTTCTCAGTTGGTCTGGGTGGGTCTGGGTGGGTCTGCGTGGTTCTTGGTGGGTCTATAAAACTAAAACACTATCTGTGATACTGTATGCATTGTAAGGGCCATGCGTGTTGAGGTGACCAAAAGGCGTTGCCAGGAATGCAACCCCCTGGGGTTGCCAGAGATGCGACCAGCAGATATGGCCAGGAATACGACCCCCCTTGGGGGTTTGAGCCATAAACTTGTGACGTGACGATGAAGACACCGTGACCAACCAGAGTGCTGGTTGTACCTCTCAGACCAATAGTATTAAGTTGATGTTTGTTACTTTGACCACTAGGAGTAGTGGATGTTTTATGATGCTATTGTCTATATAATGTTTGGTAAAGGAGCGCGTCGCCAGTTCTGCGAATTGGCACGGCAGGCAGTGGCGGCGCCAGAGATTTTCTCTAGGGGGTGCTGTGGGGTAGCTTGACGTTTCATAGAGGGTGCTGAAACATTTAGGGTTTCCCATTAATGCACCGGCACTACAGTGGAATTTTCTACGGCAACACTCCCCACACGCAGTACACCCGCGACTGTTACAATGAAGGCTCGATAATCAGCTCACAGCATATAGGTGTAAGCAGGGGTAAAGTGCTATTTGGGGGAGTGGACGGTCCGTGGCCATGCTCCCCCGTGAAGATTTTTTTTTTAAATATTGAAGTTAAAAGCATCTATTGGTGCACTTTGAGAGCAACATTAAGCGGTCTCTGCGTTGTGTTTTGCGTTGTTCATGGATGGATGAGACCCGAGCCAGCATACAGTTTAGACGATTTCCTTTTAATCACTGACAAGCTGACAACAGATATAACAAATCAGTATAACATTTTGTATCCCTCACAGTGACTCCTCTCACGTGGAAACATTTACAAAAACAAAAAGGGAAGACGAAACGTGAGGGACACACTATAAAGGGGGGGTGTACCCACAAAAAGAATCTTCTGAGTACAGTGACTACATTTCAGAAGTTCCGCCCACTGATCTCCGACCTTGTCAGGTATTGAACATAAATAAACGAAGAACACAGAATTAGTGTGATTATACTCATTTAAATGATGTACAAAGAAACACCACTGCATATGTACAACTGTTACAGCGGGTAAGGTGTCACGGTTACGGTGGTTGGCAGGGGGCGTGGCCTAGCCACGTGCGCTGGTGGCGCACACACACACACACCTGGACTCAATTTCCCCCCGTGTCATTTGTTGATCACCTCACCTGGGGTATATATACGTTGCCTTTCCTTTACCCCAGCGTGAGGTCGTTACTTATTCTACTTTCACGTAGTTCTCCCGTCTGGTACCCATCGCCTGCCAACTACCTGCCGGTACTCCGCACCCGATACCCCCGGTACAGACTCCTTCCCCTGTCCCGGACTACCCGCCGGTACTCCGCGGATCGTCCTCCCATGCACCCTTGTGTTTTTGTGTGTGCTTGTGCTAATAAAGCCGTTCTTCACTCTCCACTTGTCGGCGTCTGCGTTCGGGGTCCAACCCACTCCCCTTCTCGTGACAGAACGACCTCACCACTATGGACCCCGGCGACCTCGACGAGTGGCGCCAAATATGCCGGGTGATGCGGGACGACCGGGATGCTTGCCTGGACCCCGGCCTTCTCGAGCGTGCGAAGCGCGGGCTCGATGCTCAGATGGTCGGGTTCAGAGCACAGATCCAGGCGCTGCGGGAGCAGGAGGAAGCGTGGGAGGCCCGGTTGGCCAACATGGGCCCCGCTGTCCGTGACCAGTGTCAGCTCGTTGTTGAGTCCCTGATCGACAGTCACGGACAGGCGGGTCGGAAAATACAGACGACGTTGGACCAGTGCGGGAACATGGCAACCTTCATTGCTTCCCTCATCGGAAGGACCTCTGACGTCACGCTTCTCCCCCGTCTGATCGCTCCGCACCCGGCTGACGACGCCGCTCCGCACCCGGCTGACGACGTCGCTCCGCACCCGGCTGACGGCGCCGCTCCGCACCCGGCTGACGGCGCCGCTCCGCACCCGGCTGACGACGCCGCTCCGCACCCGGCTGACGACGTCGCTCCGCACCCGGCTGAGGACGTCGCTCCGCATTTGCCTGAGGACGTCGCTCCGCATTTGCCTGAGGACGTCGCTCCGCATTTGCCTGAGGACGTCGCTCCGCACCCGCCTGAGGACGTCGCTCCGCACCCGCTTGAGGACGTCGCTCCGCACCCGCTTGAGGACGTCGCTCCGCATTCGCCGGAGGACGTCGCTCCGCATCCGCCTGAGGACGTCGCTCCGCACCCAACTGACGACGTCGCTCCGCACCCGACTGAGTTCGGGGTCCAACCCACTCCCCTTCTCGTGACAGAACGACCTCACCACTATGGACCCCGGCGACCTCGACGAGTGGCGCCAAATATGCCGGGTGATGCGGGACGACCGGGATGCTTGCCTGGACCCCGGCCTTCTCGAGCGTGCGAAGCGCGGGCTCGATGCTCAGATGGTCGGGTTCAGAGCACAGATCCAGGCGCTGCGGGAGCAGGAGGAAGCGTGGGAGGCCCGGTTGGCCAACATGGGCCCCGCTGTCCGTGACCAGTGTCAGCTCGTTGTTGAGTCCCTGATCGCCAGTCACGGACAGGCGGGTCGGAAAATACAGACGATGTTGGACCAGTGCGGGAACATGGCAACCTTCATTGCTTCCCTCATCGGAAGGACCTCTGACGTCACGCTTCTCCCCCGTCTGATCGCTCCGCACCCGGCTGACGACGCCGCTCCGCACCCGGCTGACGACGTCGCTCTGCACCCGGCTGACGACGCCGCTCCGCACCCGGCTGACGACGTCGCTCCGCACCCGGCTGACGGCGCCGCTCCGCACCCGGCTGACGGCGCCGCTCCGCACCCGGCTGACGACGCCGCTCCGCACCCGGCTGACGACGTCGCTCCGCACCCGGCTGCGGACGTCGCTCCACATTTGCCTGAGGACGTCGCTCCGCATTTGCCTGAGGACGTCGCTCCGCATTTGCCTGAGGACGTCGCTCCGCAACCGCCTGAGGACGTCGCTCCGCACCCGTCTGCTGACGCCGCGCCGGATCCGCCCGACGACGTCACGCAGCCCCCGTCTGCTGACGCCGCGCCGGATCCGCCCGACGATGTCACGCAGCCCCCGTCTGCTGACGCCGCGCCGTACCCGCCTGACGACGTCACGCAGCCCCCGTCTGCGGACGCTACGCTGTACCCGCCCGACGATGTCACGCAGCCTCCGTCTGCTGACGTCACGCAGCCCCCGTCTGCTGACGCCGCGCCGGATCCGCCCGACGACGTCACGCAGCCCCCGTCTGCTGACGTCACGCAGCCCCCGTCTGCTGACGCCGCGCCGTACCCGCCCGACGACGCCACGCAGCCCCCGTCTGCTGACGCCGCGCTGGATCCGCCCGACGACGTCACGCAGCCCCCGTCTGCTGACGCCGCGCCGTACCCGCCTGACGACGTCACGCAGCCCCCGTCTGCTGACGCCGCGCCGGATCCGCCCGACGACGTCACGCAGCCCCCGTCTGCTGACGCCGCGCCGTACCCGCCCGACGACGTCACGCAGCCCCCGTCTGCTGTCGCCGCGCCGTACCCGCCCGACGACGTCACGCAACCCCCGTCTGCTGACGCCGCGCCGGATCCGCCCGACGACGTCACGCAGCCCCCGTCTGCTGACGCCGCGCCGGATCCGCCCGACGATGTCACGCAGCCCCCGTCTGCTGACGCCGCGCCGTACCCGCCTGACGACGTCACGCAGCCCCCGTCTGCGGACGCTACGCCGTACCCGCCCGACGATGTCACGCAGCCTCCGTCTGCTGACGTCACGCAGCCCCCGTCTGCTGACGCCGCGCCGTATCCGCCCGACGACGTCACGCGGTCCCCGGCTGTCGACTACAGAGGGGGTTCAGAGCAGACCCCTGAGGAGACTCCAGAGGAGGTCCCGAAGGGGACCCTTAGAGGAGACCCCTGGAGGAGGGTCCGGAGGAGACCTCCAGAGAGGACTCCCACCGACCTGGGCAGAAGGGGTGGCTCTCTTCCCGGGCCCCACCCGCCCACCAAATCTCCTCCACCCCCCCGGATCATCGACTGGGACGCAGACGGTCCAGAGGGGCGGGGTTGGCCCCCACGCCGCTAGTCGGGATCTGTTCTTTTCCCTCAACTGCCACCGGGAACACCCCTTCAAGCCGGGTTGGACGCCAGGAGGCGCCCGTTGAGGGGGGGGTACTGTCACGGTTACGGTGGTTGGCAGGGGGCGTGGCCTAGCCACGTGCGCTGGTGGCGCACACACTCCTGTCAACAATCACGTTGGTTGGCAGGGGGCGTGGTCTAGCCATGTGCGCTGGCCACACACACACACACACACACACACCTGGACTCAATTTCCCCCCGTGTCATTTGTTGATCACCTCACCTGGGGTATATATACGTTGCCTTTCCTTTACCCCAGCGTGAGGTCGTTACTTATTCTACTTTCACGTAGTTCTCCCGTCTGGTACCCATCACCTGCCAACTACCTGCCGGTACTCCGCACCCGATACCCCCGGTACAGACTCCTTCCCCTGTCCCGGACTACCCGCCGGTACTCCGCGGATCGTCCTCCCATGCACCCTTGTGTTTTTGTGTGTGCTTGTGCTAATAAAGCCGTTCTTCACTCTCCACTTGTCGGCGTCTGCGTTCGGGGTCCAACCCACTCCCCTTCTCGTGACATAAGGTCCACAAGCCTAACACACCTCTGGCTCTGAACATAAAATTAAACACAAGTAGGCCACATAGAAATAACTATAAACAGTCAGAATGTTTGCCTCAACCATCAATGCATTACATTTATAATAGGCAACAGAGGGGGTGCATCATCATGCACTTACCATTAGACGTCTTCATAACAAAACAATGCGTCTGTTGTTGTGGTTGAGGGCAAACGCATCAATGATTTTGTCGCTGTCCAGGGCCCTTGTTCTCACGGTGTTTATAGCCAACAGTGCCAGGTTACTGGTTCGAGAGTCCCCACTGGTGTTCCTCAGGTAGTTTTTCAAACGACGCAGACAAGAAAAACTGCGCTCACAGCTCACTGAGGTCACGGGAAGTGTCAGAGATATGCATATCAGTTTGTACAAGTCTATAAATGCATCTCTGTGTGGCCTCATGAGGGATAGAAACTCCTTGGTGCTGGTGATAGTATGTCCCTGTTCTTCTTTTCTTTGCAACAGCCGGCGAACATGGTAAAGCTCTGCAGACAGGTTTTCCTCACTGATTCGATAGTGGCGGGCCATGGGCAGTATCATTTTTTTGTCCAGAAATGATGTGTGTTTGGGGCTCAGGGCGGACACACCTCTCAGTACTTCATTGGTTTCTGTTGAAAAGCGACGTTTCATCTCCATTAACAACCTGTCTATAACAGGATAGAACGAGTGTGTTCTAAAGTCATCTGTGTCCAAGCGTGCTCTTTCTAACGGGGCTTCCACTACAAACCCCTCCAGATGTCGAGATGTTTGAGCCCGCCTTCTCTCACGTTGCGTCTGTGGTGCAATTCCTGCGTTCACGCACAGACTTTCTGCATCATTTCGGATTTCCCTCCACTTGTCCTCTGTCCGCTTTTCAGATATGGCAATGGTAACAGACTGGGCCAGATAAAAATTTAAAAACACATATATTTATTGGGGGTGCTTAGGGGGTGCTTTGGCAATCCTGGGGGGTGCTTCAGCACCCCCTAGCTCCCCCCTGGCGCCGCCACTGACGGCAGGCTCCATCTCGCTGCAGCAGATGCTTTCATTTGATGCTTTGTTCAATAAACACCTTGAACTTAGTACCTCTGAGAAAGATTCTTATTCCACCGAGTAGAAATTATACTACAGTCGCGTGTCCGTGACACCGCGCGACCGCGACGTCCGTCGTATTGTGGTGATGGGAATCGCGTGTCCTTGAAAAAAATTAATAAATGTTCTTACTGTGGTGACAAGCTTCGCGCGACGTTTCGGTTCAAATTAGAACCTTCCTCAGGCTGCTTGTCGTCAAAAATAATATTGTGTGTTTTTTTGTGTGGTAAAGCTGGATTTGCTTTCGCGTCACTCATCAAATGGGTTGAAGAGGTCCCGGTGATTCTACGAGCCCTGCAAATCACCCCTATTGGTATTCCTCCTCCTTTAACTTCCTAAAAAGTAGGGCGGTAAGTAGGTGGATTACTCCGCCCTCTCCTCGTGTATTGCTTCTGCAAAGTAGGGCGGTGAGTGGGGTAAGGGCGCCCACTATAGGAATTTGGATATATTACAACAGAAAGGTTTTAATGTCATTTTCTCCTCTATTTTGTGCATTATTATGTCAAAACTTTAATAAAAAATTGTCCCCATTTTTTCACTACACCCTCTCGGTTAGGGTTAGGTGTGGGGTGGGAGTGGTTAGGGTAAGGGTATGTGGTTAGGGTAAGGGTCAAGGTTAGGGTTAGGTTTGTGACCTCTGACGGTTAAGGTTAGGCGTGGGGAGGGAGTGGTTAAGGTTAGGATAAGGGTCAAGGTTAGGGTTAGGTTTGTGACCTCTGACGGTTAAGGTTAGGCGTGTAGTTGGGTCTGGGGTTAGGGTTCGGGTATAACCCTGAGTTAGCGATCCCAGGGGTCGTCCGAGAGAGTCGATCCACCCCACAAGAGGAGATAAGAGGCACGGGCTATGTTAGGGGTCCAAGGTTTAAACCCTGACGCCGGGAACCGGCGGCAGGATTAATTGCACTGTCCATCATTATCGCCTCCCGGAGAGGGGCAGATCTATCTCTCATTCAGGCCCCTGGGATACACCGTGTCCAGTTTGGTGATCCAGCGTTTCTCACATCTGCGTCTTAGTGTGGCCGTCCAGTCTGAGTTGGCCTCCAGGACCCTAGCTCTGACCGACTGCCACCCGTGGAGCAGGAAGTGTGCCACCAAGGGGGTTTGTGTTTCCTTCTTCCTTATTATATTATATTTGTGTTGGGTAAATCTAATTTTAATTGTGTTTCCCGTCTCTCCCACGTACTGTGTTGCACATTTATCACAGGTGATGAGATAAACACAATTTTTGGATTGTGGACAGCCTCGTTCCTGTGTCTTAAATACATCACCATTCCACCTGTTGCGTACCCAGGCTCGGTGTTGGAAGAAGGTCTCTTGACCTTTGACCTTTGGAGAGGTCATGGGAGGGATCTTGGCCTTCACCAGATATGATTGAAGGTTTTTATTCTTCCTGAATGCTGCAATAATGTTGTGGTCTGGTAAGATTCCATTGTTTGTCAACATATTCTGGAAGTTGTGTTTGATAACACTAACTAGTTTTACTGTGGAATGGGAGTATGTGGTGACAAATGGTAAAATGGAGGCGACCAGTCTGGGTTTAGTGTGTAGGAAAGTCCTGAAGGATTTCCTTAAGAAGGATGTTACCAAGTGTTACAGAGTGTTATAGCGTGTTACAGCATGTTACAACATGTTTTAGCGTGTTACCGTGTGTTACAGCAAGTTACAGCGTGTTATAGCGTGTTACGGTGTGTTACAGTAAGTTTATAGCATGTTACGGTGTGTTACAGCAAGTTATAGCGTGTTAATGTGTGTTATCGATTGTTACGGTGTGTTCCAACATGTTTTAGCGTGTTACGGTGTGTTACAGCAAGTTATAGCGTGTTATAGCGTGTTACGGTGTGTTACAGCAAGTTATAGCTTGTTAATGTGTGTTATCGATTGTTACGTGTGTTCCAACATGTTTTAGCGTGTTACCGTGTGTTACAGCAAGTTATAGCGTGTTACGGTGTGTTACCGTGTGTTATAGCATGTTATAGCGTGTTACAGCAAGTTATAGGGTGTTATTGTGTGTTACCAAGTGTTACGGAGTGTTATAGCGTGTTACCGTGTGTTACAGCATGTTATAGCATGTTATAGCGTGTTACGGTGTGTTACAGCAAGTTATAGGGTGTTATTGTGTGTTACCAAGTGTTACGGAGTGTTATAGCGTGTTACCGTGTGTTACAGCATGTTATAGCATGTTATAGCGTGTTACGGTGTGTTACAGCAAGTTATAGCGTGTTACTGTGTGTTATCGATTGTTACGATGTGTTCCAACATGTTTTAGCGTGTTACCGTGTGTTACAGCATGTTACAACATGTTTTAGCGTGTTACAGTGTGTTACAGCAAGTTATAGCGTGTTACGGTGTGTTACCGTGTGTTATAGCATGTTATAGCGTGTTACGGTGTGTTACAGCAAGTTATAGCGTGTTATAGCGTGTTACGGTGTGTTACCGTGTGTTACGGTGTGTTACAGCAAGTTATAGCGTGTTATAGCGTGTTACGGTGTGTTACCGTGTGTTATAGCATGTTATAGCGTGTTACGGTGTGTTACAGTAAGTTTATAGCATGTTATAGCGTGTTACGGTGTGTTACAGCAAGTTATAGCATGTTATAGCATGTTATAGCGTGTTACGGTGTGTTACAGCAAGTTATAGCGTGTTAATGTGTGTTATCGATTGTTACGGTGTGTTCCAACATGTTTTAGCGTGTTACCGTGTGTTACAGCAAGTTATAGCGTGTTATTGTGTGTTACCAAGTGTTACGGAGTGTTATAGCGTGTTACCATGTGTTACAGCATGTTATAGCATGTTATAGCGTGTTACGGTGTGTTACAGCAAGTTATAGCGTGTTAAATGTGTGTTATCGATTGTTACGATGTGTAACTTGCTGTAACACACGGTAACACGCTATAACACTCCGTAACACACAATAACACCCTATAACTTGCTGTAACACACCGTAACACGCTATAACACCCTATAACTTGCTGTAACACACCGTAACACGCTATAACATACTATAACTCACGGTAACACACGGTAACACGCTAAAACATGTTGGAACACATCGTAACAATCGATAACACACATTAACACGCTATAACATGCTATAACATGCTGTAACACACAATAACACCCAATAACTTGCTGTAACACGCTATAACATGCTATAACACACGGTAACACACTGTAACACGCTATAACACGCTATAACTTGCTGTAACACACCGTAACACGCTATAACAAACTGTAACACACGGTAACACGCTATAACACTCCGTAACACTTGGTAACACACAATAACACCCTATAACTTGCTGTAACACACCGTAACACGCTATAAAATGCTATAAACTTACTGTAACACACCGTAACACTTGGTAACACACAATAACACCCTATAACTTGCTGTAACACACCGTAACACGCTATAAAATGCTATAAACTTACTGTAACACACCGTAACACTTGGTAACACACAATAACACCCTATAACTTGCTGTAACACACCGTAACACGCTATAAAATGCTATAAACTTACTGTAACACACCGTAACACTTGGTAACACACAATAACACCCTATAACTTGCTGTAACACACCGTAACACGCTATAACATGCTATAACACACGGTAACACACCGTAACACGCTATAACACGCTATAACTTGCTGTAACACACGGTAACACGCTAAAACATGTTGTAACATGCTGTAACACACGGTAACACGCTATAACACTCCGTAACACTTGGTAACACACAATAACACCCTATAACTTGCTGTAACACACCGTAACACGCTATGACATGCTATAACACACGGTAACACACCGTGTTATAGCGTGTTACGGTGTGTTACAGCAAGTTATAGCGTGTTAATGTGTGTTATCGATTGTTACGATGTGTAACTTGCTGTAACACACGGTAACACGCTATAACACTCCGTAACACACAATAACACCCTATAACTTGCTGTAACACACCGTAACACGCTATAACACCCTATAACTTGCTGTAACACACCGTAACACGCTATAACATACTATAACTCACGGTAACACACGGTAACACGCTAAAACATGTTGGAACACATCGTAACAATCGATAACACACATTAACACGCTATAACATGCTATAACATGCTGTAACACACAATAACACCCAATAACTTGCTGTAACACGCTATAACATGCTATAACACACGGTAACACACTGTAACACGCTATAACACGCTATAACTTGCTGTAACACACCGTAACACGCTATAACAAACTGTAACACACGGTAACACGCTATAACACTCCGTAACACTTGGTAACACACAATAACACCCTATAACTTGCTGTAACACACCGTAACACGCTATAAAATGCTATAAACTTACTGTAACACACCGTAACACTTGGTAACACACAATAACACCCTATAACTTGCTGTAACACACCGTAACACGCTATAAAATGCTATAAACTTACTGTAACACACCGTAACACTTGGTAACACACAATAACACCCTATAACTTGCTGTAACACACCGTAACACGCTATAAAATGCTATAAACTTACTGTAACACACCGTAACACTTGGTAACACACAATAACACCCTATAACTTGCTGTAACACACCGTAACACGCTATAACATGCTATAACACACGGTAACACACCGTAACACGCTATAACACGCTATAACTTGCTGTAACACACGGTAACACGCTAAAACATGTTGTAACATGCTGTAACACACGGTAACACGCTATAACACTCCGTAACACTTGGTAACACACAATAACACCCTATAACTTGCTGTAACACACCGTAACACGCTATGACATGCTATAACACACGGTAACACACCGTGTTATAGCGTGTTACGGTGTGTTACAGCAAGTTATAGCGTGTTAATGTGTGTTATCGATTGTTACGATGTGTAACTTGCTGTAACACACGGTAACACGCTATAACACTCCGTAACACACAATAACACCCTATAACTTGCTGTAACACACCGTAACACGCTATAACACCCTATAACTTGCTGTAACACACCGTAACACGCTATAACATACTATAACTCACGGTAACACACGGTAACACGCTAAAACATGTTGGAACACATCGTAACAATCGATAACACACATTAACACGCTATAACATGCTATAACATGCTGTAACACACAATAACACCCAATAACTTGCTGTAACACGCTATAACATGCTATAACACACGGTAACACACTGTAACACGCTATAACACGCTATAACTTGCTGTAACACACCGTAACACGCTATAACAAACTGTAACACACGGTAACACGCTATAACACTCCGTAACACTTGGTAACACACAATAACACCCTATAACTTGCTGTAACACACCGTAACACGCTATAAAATGCTATAAACTTACTGTAACACACCGTAACACTTGGTAACACACAATAACACCCTATAACTTGCTGTAACACACCGTAACACGCTATAAAATGCTATAAACTTACTGTAACACACCGTAACACTTGGTAACACACAATAACACCCTATAACTTGCTGTAACACACCGTAACACGCTATAAAATGCTATAAACTTACTGTAACACACCGTAACACTTGGTAACACACAATAACACCCTATAACTTGCTGTAACACACCGTAACACGCTATAACATGCTATAACACACGGTAACACACCGTAACACGCTATAACACGCTATAACTTGCTGTAACACACGGTAACACGCTAAAACATGTTGTAACATGCTGTAACACACGGTAACACGCTATAACACTCCGTAACACTTGGTAACACACAATAACACCCTATAACTTGCTGTAACACACCGTAACACGCTATGACATGCTATAACACACGGTAACACACCGTGTTATAGCGTGTTACGGTGTGTTACCGTGTGTTATAGCATGTTATAGCGTGTTACGGTGTGTTACAGTAAGTTTATAGCATGTTATAGCGTGTTACGGTGTGTTACAGCAAGTTATAGCGTGTTAATGTGTGTTATCGATTGTTACGGTGTGTTCCAACATGTTTTAGCGTGTTACGGTGTGTTACAGCAAGTTATAGCGTGTTATAGCGTGTTACAGTGTGTTACAGCAAGTTATAGCGTGTTATAGCGTGTTACGGTGTGTTACCGTGTGTTATAGCATGTTATAGCGTGTTACGGTGTGTTACAGTAAGTTTATAGCATGTTATAGCGTGTTACGGTGTGTTACAGTAAGTTTATAGCATGTTATAGCGTGTTACGGTGTGTTCCAACATGTTTTAGCGTGTTACCGTGTGTTACAGCAAGTTATAGCGTGTTACCAAGTGTTACGGAGTGTTATAGCGTGTTACCGTGTGTTACAGCAAGTTATAGCGTGTTACCAAGTGTTACGGAGTGTTATAGCGTGTTACGGTGTGTTACAGCAAGTTATAGTGTGTTATAGCGTGTTACGGTGTGTTACCGTGTGTTACAGCAAGTTATAGCGTGTTATAGCGTGTTACGGCGTGTTACAGCAAGTTATAGCGTGTTAATGTGTGTTATCGATTGTTACGGTGTGTTCCAACATGTTATAGCGTGTTACGGTGTGTTACAGTAAGTTTATAGCATGTTATAGCGTGTTGCGGTGTGTTACAGTAAGTTTATAGCATGTTATAGCGTGTTACGGTGTGTTCCAACATGTTTTAGCGTGTTACCGTGTGTTACAGCAAGTTATAGCGTGTTACCAAGTGTTACGGAGTGTTATAGCGTGTTACCGTGTGTTACAGCATGTTATATCGTGTTACGGTGTGTTACAGCAAGTTATAGCGTGTTACGATGTGTTCCAACATGTTTTAGCGTGTTAATGTGTGTTATCGATTGTTACGATGTGTTCCAACATGTTTTAGCGTGTTACCGTGTGTTACAGCAAGTTATAGTGTGTTATAGCGTGTTACGGTGTGTTACCGTGTGTTACAGCAAGTTATAGCGTGTTATAGCGTGTTACGGTGTGTTACAGCAAGTTATAGCGTGTTAATGTGTGTTATCGATTGTTACGGTGTGTTCCAACATGTTTTAGCGTGTTACCGTGTGTTACAGCAAGTTTCAGCATGTTATAGCGTGTTACGGTGTGTTACAGCAAGTTATAGCGTGTTATTGTGTTACCAAGTGTTACGGAGTGTTATAGCGTGTTACCGTGTGTTACAGCATGTTTCAGCATGTTATAGGTTACCGTGTGTTACAGCAAGTTATAGTGTGTTATATCGTGTTACGGTGTGTTACCGTGTGTTACAGCATGTTATAGCATGTTATAGCGTGTTACGGTGTGTTACAGCAAGTTATAGCGTGTTACGGAGTGTTACAGCAACTTATAGGGTGTTATTGTGTGTTACCAAGTGTTACGGTGTGTTACAGTAAGTTTATAGCATGTTATAGCGTGTTACGGTGTGTTACCGTGTGTTATAGCATGTTATAGCGTGTTGCGGTGTGTTACAGTAAGTTTATAGCATGTTATAGCGTGTTACGGTGTGTTACAGCAAGTTATAGCGTGTTAATGTGTGTTATCGATTGTTACGGTGTGTTCCAACATGTTTTAGCGTGTTACAGTGTGTTACCGTGTGTTATAGCATGTTATAGCGTGTTACGGTGTGTGTGTGTGTGTGTGTGTGTGTGTGAGCCATGTGTGTGTGTGTGTGTGTGAGCCGTGTGTGAGCCGTGCCTCTGCACAGACCAGGCGGGGCGTCGTAGTGTGTGTTGTGATGTCGGCGTCTTGTCATGCAGTGTGAATAAAGGACACCTCGTGTTTGTTGAGATTTAAAAAAGAAAAAAAAATAAGAAAAGAAAAGAAACAACGGCTCTATCCATATGGACATATTTTTCTAGAGATCTATAATGTTTTTTTGCACACGGTGACTTTTGAAGTTTCAAAACCTGCTTGTTTCTTTTTTCTCTCTCCGTTGTCCTCTTGTGAACCCTCTTGTGTGGGTTTGGATCTTTTTTTGTTTGCAAAAGGAGAGCAGAGGAGAGGGAACGCAAGACGGGAAAAGGCTAACCGCTCACACACTACATCCAGGGCACGGGACAGGCCTATCAGACTACATCCAGGGCACGGGACAGGCCTATCAGACTACATCCAGGGCACGGGACAGGCCTATCAGACTACATCCAGGGCACGGGACAGGCCTATCAGACTACATCCAGGGCACGGGACAGGCCTATCAGACTACATCCAGGGCACGGGACAGGCCTATCAGACTACATCCAGGGCACGGGACAGGCCTATCAGACTACATCCAGGGCACGGGACAGGCCTATCAGACTACATCCAGGGCACGGGACAGGCCTATCAGACTACATCCAGGGCACGGGACAGGCCTATCAGACTACATCCCATTTGGCTTTGGCTCTGTCCTCTCAGCTTATCCGTGTAGTGAATCAGAATAGTACTGAATGGCTGTGTTGTTGCCTCCAACTCCCTACCTGTACCCGCATGCTAGAAAGGGGACACACACACACACACACACACACGCAAACTATTTGGGCTGACATAGTCAAGGGAACATTGTCCAAAGCAAACCAGAAGCATCTGCTGAATGGGCTCAGGTTGGTTTTGTTTCAATGCAGTGGTTCCCTGCAGTGGTCGAGCCTTTCCATCCCTTTCACCCTGCATCCCATCTCCCCTTCTCTCCCCGAGCAGTATGCATGTACAGCAGAGGACAGCAACATTACGGGGAATAGCAATGTGCTTCATGTTAATGTGATTTATCGCTGGGGGAAACGCATCCCGTTTCTCCCGTTTTGAACCCTCTTTAGCATTGCTACTTTAAATAGTTTAGAATATAACGCCAGCTGTTGGGCTACTGGTCTGTGCTCTTTGACCTTTGACCTTAACCTGGCAGAGGTGTGACCTAATGGGTGGACTTATTTAAAACCATATTCAGGGGTTGTTTAGCAAAGTTCAGACGGACGTAAGATGAAGGGTTGATTTCTAATTTGCAAAAAGGCAGAAGTCAAAGGAATTATTTTTTTAAAGGACTAATAACTTAAAGAGACAGAGGTAGGAAAAGAAGGGCTGACTACCTCAGCATGAAGACTGGCAGCCTGCCCGCCTCCCTCCCCTGTTGACCGATATTCCTGCTTACCTGCGCCACTCACGCCCCTTCCCCAACCAAACGCCCAAAAAGACGGGGAAAGTCAAGGCTCATCTGTCATCATCCTGTGTGGCCGATCCTAGCCTCCTTCGTGGGGATATTGCTACTCTTCTGCTGTAAGACGCTCGGAGGACCGTGGGTGCGGACTGTCGTGCCCTGCCCTCCCGTTGCTGCTCCTGGCTTGACGCTGATCGCTGCTCCGTGCGTTGCTTCACTGGGACCGGCGGTCTCTGCCCGGCATGGCCTGAAGACGGTACCTCTACCTGGTTCCTCTACCTGGTACCTCTACCTGGGCAGCCGAGAGCCCGTAGCGACGGTGTTGTCCACACTAACCTGCGCCCGCTAAGATGAGCTGCGACCAGTGTGACTCCTAACATCACTTTGAATATGGCTCTGATTAATGCCAGATCGCTAGTGAATAAGACTTTTCTACTGAATGATTTTTTTCGCTTCTCGTGAGCTGGATGTGATGTTCCTGACGGAGACCTGGCTACATGTCGGTGAGTGTACACCTGACGGAGACCTGGCTACATGTCGGTGAGTGTACTCCTTTCTCTGAACTCCTCCCTCCCAACTGTACTGTTCTCAGCGCCCCACACTTCCTCTAGCTTCACTTCCTCTAGCTGTCACTTCCTCTAGCTTCACTTCCTCTAGCTGCCACTTCCTCTAGCTGTCACTTCCTCTAGCTTCACTTCCTCTAGCTGTCACTTCCTCTAGCTGTCACTTCCTCTAGCTGTCACTTCCTCTAGCTTCGAGCTGCAGCTCTCTGAACTGAACTCCTCTCCTCCCCTGCTATGTGCGGTGGTATATCGCCCACCTAAGTACAACAAGGATTTTATCCAGGATTTTGAAAACTTTCTGTCTGGAACTATGATTTCTGGCGATATGAACATTCATGTTTGTTGTGAATCCAGTCCTCTGGTTAAAGACTTCCTGTCTCTGATTGACTCTTTCAATCTCACTCAGTGGGTCTCTGGTCCGACCCATGAAAAAGGGCCCACACTAGACCTAGTGCTGTCTCATGGTCTAAGTGTCTGTGTTAGTGCGTGTATTTCTGACCACTTGTTATATGTTCTACTGTTGTCCCATGCTCTGTGGTTGCTACTCGTCCCCCTGCATGCCGTTCTCCTGTTCTAAACACTGACACCTCGTGGAATTCTCTCCAGCTTTTAATGACCGTATCCTTTCAACTATGGATGGGTATAGTGCCCTCGGTGTAGAGGAGCTTGTTGCTCTCTTTAAGGACTCCATCGCCCCCTTGAGGAGCAAACGCCCCAAGACACTTTCTGAACCGTGGATTAATGATTCTACCCGTGCGCTCAGACGCTCATGCAGGCGTGCTGAGAGAAAGTGGAAGCAGGATAAATTGCATGTCTCATTGTCTGCTAAAACGAAGTACATTTCAAATATTGTCTCTAAGAATATTGGTAAACCAAAGGTTCTGTTTAATACTCTTGACTCTCTTGCTAACCCTCGGGATACTGCCCCTGTTGTACCATCGCCTGCTCTCTGTAATGATTTTCTCAATTTCTTTGTTGATAAAATCTCATCTCTATCGCTGCCCCTGACCCCTCTGTTCCACCTACATGCCCAGCTATTTTGGACAAGTTTAAGCCCATATCCTTGTCCTCACTGTTTGATGTTTGTGAGTTGCGGCCTACAAACTGCCCCTCTGACAGTGTTCCCTCTCGCCTCTTAAAAGAGGCATTTGACTCAGTTGGCTCTTTCATTCTTGTTTTGGTGCATGCCTGTTTTAGTTCAGGAGTCTTTCCAGCTCCTTTTAAACATGCCATAGTGCAGCCATTAATTAAAAAGCCAAGCTTGGACCCCTCTGTTCTTTCAAATTTCAGGCCCATCTCCAAACTGCCCTTTCTGTCCTAAGTGTTGGAGAAAGTAGTCTCTATTCAACTGCAATCTTTTCTAGAGAAAAATGATGTCTATGAGAAATTTCAGTCTGGTTTTAGACCTTGTCATAGCACTGAAACTGCTCTTTTAAGAATGTTTAATGATCTTGTTTTAACTGTTGATTCTGGGTGTGCTGCTATCTTGGTAACATTAGATCTTACCGTGGCCTTTGATACTGTGGATCATAAGACCCTTTTATCGCGCCTAGAACAGTGTGTTGGTATTAAAGGTGCTGCCCGCATGTTACTTCAGTCGTATTTGACTGACAGGAGTTTCTCTGTCCATTTAGGTGAGTTCTCCTCAAATGCCCCCCTTACCTATGGTGTCCCGCAAGGCTCCATCCTAGGCCCTTTATTATGCTCTTTATATATGCTGCCCCTGGGTTCCATTTTTCGGAAGCACAACGTCTCTTTTCATTGCTATGCGGATGATGTCCAAATCTATCTTCCTTTGAAAGTAAAATGTCAAGATTCCCTCAAGCCTCTGCTAGCTGGTCTAAACGACATTAAGACTTGGATTAATCTAAATTTCCTCAATCTTAATGACGGGAAGACAGAGGTTATTGTGTTTGGGCATTGTTTTAATGACTCTGTTGGTGCTCTAGGACCCCTTGCTGCCAAAAATCGCTCCTTTATCAAACATCTTGGTGTCACTTTTGATAGTGGTTTTAAATTTGACAAACAAATTGGCTCTGTAGTAAAAGGCTCCTTTTTCCAGTTGAGGCTCCTGTCCAAAATAAAGCCCTACCTCTCTCGCAATGACCTCGAGAGGGTTATCCATGCCTTTATTTCATCCAGGTTGGACTATTGTAATGGTCTGTACGTGGGTCTAGACCAGCTCTCCCTACGACGCCTGCAGCTAGTGCAGAACGCTGCTGCGCGCCTCTTGACCGGCACAGCGTGACCACATTACACCGCTGCTGGTTTCCCTGCACTGGCTTCCTGTTCGCTTCAGGATTGATTTGAAAATGATGTTGTTTGTCTTCAAGGCTTGAATGGTCTGGCCCCTCAGTACCTAGCTGAACTTCTCCATGTTCGCACCCCAGTTAGAGCACTGAGGTCATCGAATGAGGTATTTTTAGATGTCCCAAGGTCTAGACTAAAAACTAAAGGCGACCAAGCTTTTGCGGTGGCTGCTCCAAAGTTGTGGACAGTCTGCCGCTACAAAGTCTGCCCAGACCCTAGAGATTTTTAAGTCACGGCTGAAAACTCACTTGTTTTCATTGGCTTTTTGAGGCTTGTTAAGCCGTACATCCCTGGTTGTGTTGTGATTATTTATTGTATTTATTGTATTGCATTGACTTGTGCATTTTATATAGTATTTTGTATTTGTCTGTTTCTTTATACGGTAAAGCACTTTGGTGCAACTTCGGTTGATTTTAAATGTGCTATATAAATAAAGGTGACCTTGACCTTGACCTTGAAGACATGGAATGAGAAGCAGTATGGTCACAGTCCACAGCCAACATGCATTGTTCCTAATGAATACAAGCACAGCTTGGTCATCTACGATGAGCTCTTCTTCCACTTGTCTCTTTCCAAGCGTGTCGCCCCCTGTTGGCCACGTGTGTTATTATCAGTTTTGTCCCTGCCTCTTTGTTTTCTCCTGACATGCTGTAGCCACTTCCAGGCGTCGGGGAGAACATTGTGTGAAACGATGGGGGAGAGAGGTTTATGTGAGGTAGACCAGGAATACGTCCTCTATCTCATTCATGTGGGATCATTCTGACCACAAACTAGAGTAATCATGTTAAACAATATGGTATCGAATAGGGATATAGTTATCAAACGTTTGCAGATCTTTTGATCTTATACTATTTAAATCCTCTTGTTTTATCAAGGAAAGCATTTTCAGAGTGTTCTTTGTAAGGCTTCCGTTCGTCATGGAAACCAGGGGTTGTAATAGTTGCAAAGCTACTTCGCTTGTAATCTGAATTGAACTTTGCATTGAACAGTTTGCTTCCTCTTTGTTCCTTTTTGGGTGCAGGGTCTTGTATGTCCCCAAAAAGAGGATCTGTTGCTTTTCTAGCCTGTCGCTCTATGAAAGCAACAAGTTCAGGAAACTTTGCCCTTTTTCTTTTACGTTCATAAAAGTCATAAGCAGTAGCTCGCCACCTCTCCCTGAGCTTGGATGGTAATTTTAGGATCACCAGCTTCATTTGAGATGGGGTGCTCATCTCATCCAAAAATTCAATGTCTTGCATTGTGTTTAGACATCCACGGAGAGCAATTGAATAAGCATGCAGTGCCCTTTTGTCCTCACTTTTGATAGTAATCCACTTGGAAACTTTCTCCATACAAGCTGCTGCGATTAGGAGTTGATTTCCAAAGTTTTCTTCAAGTAGTCTTTTGGCTTCGTTGTAACCCTTCTTGTGGTTTGTATACTGACAACTTCTTACAAGCTCTTTGGCCTGGCCTTCGGTAAACTGTTCGAGAAAGAAAAGACGGTCTTTGTAGTTGTCAGTTTTCTCTTCAATTGAATGCTCAAAGACTCGGATGAATGACAGGTATTGTAGTGGATCTCCTTTAAACATGGGTATCTGGCTGGTAGGAAGTAATGAATGACGTTGCTCTTTTATTAGCATTTCAGTTATTTTGTTCTGCCTTTTCATCACCTTTGCCAGGATGCTGTTTCCGCATGTTTGATTTAGATCAGTGCGAGACTGAGGGGCTTGGGTTTGAGAGGAAGTGGTCCGCACATGCCGGCTTCGACCAGCAGGGGCAGCACATCTTGTTTTAGTAGTATGGCTTGGCCACTGCTCCACCTCTTCTACTCCATCCTCTTCCTCTTCTTCATCACTGTCCACCTCTTTATCATTGTCCTCCTCCTCTTCTTCATCACTGTCCTCGTCTTCATTAAGTTGACTATACAGTTTATCTTTCATTTTTCCATTGTCATGGTGTTTAATTGAACATGCCTCTTTGTCTTGACCGTACTCTTGTTGTTTTTGTTCCTCAAAACTTGATAGTGTCCTTATTTTTGCATCTGCAGCTTGGATGTCAGTTTGCAGCTCCAGTTCCTCTTGTAAGGTATACAATAGCTGCTTGTCTGGTTTCCAATTCATATTTGATCTCTCTTTGTTGTTTCTCAAGCTCTTGTTTTTTCTTTAAATTGGCAACACGTGCCATCATGGCGGCTTTTTTTATGGCTGATGTTTGTTTATAAAACACTCCTAGGCCTCACCCCCTTCTACCTCACACAATTACTGCAACTCCTCCCACCCCCGACGCACAACACCCGGTCAGCTACAAACATCCTGCTAAAGATCCCCAAAGCCCATACATCCTTTGGCCGCTCCGCCTTTCAGTTTGCAGCAGCTGATAGCTGGAATATTATACAAAAAACCTTGAAAATGAAGACCTTTATCTCCCCCCGCACCTTCAAGGACACTATTACAAACACCCTGGTACACACATGCAGCTGCTTTGCCTGATGCTCACTACCAATGTCTTGACCTCTCCTATAGTATGCATTGCCATGAAGGAATGAATGGATGAATGAATGAATGAATGAATGAATGATTGAATGGATGAATGTTCTATATTATTTTAATGACTGATTGAACCATAGCAGTATTGTTTTAGAGATGTTATATGTTTAACTGCTATGCCTGTCATCTCTGCTCTGTGTCATTGTGTTGTCTCCTGGGTTCTGTAGTGCCCGGAGTCTGTCTTTTTATTTTCTTCCTCCCAACCCCCATCCCCTCAGGAAGCCTTTTGCCTCCTGTCAGGTCATCATTGAAAATAAGAATTTGTTCTTAATTTATTTTCCTGGCTAAATAAAGGTTCTACTACTACTACTACTACTTTTTCAGCTTCAGTCTTTCTAATCATCATAGATGAGGTTGTTGAGCTCACACTACTTCTATGACTGGTCCCTTTTTGCTACTTTTGAAACTGGATGGTGCCTTTTCTTGCTCCTGAGGAAGGGAGGCAGCTTTACACATCCAATTATTCACAAATACTTGGAACCTTTTACAAGCAAGCATGGAAGGGTGCCATTCTAGGTTGTCTTGTTCTTTATCCTCTTCATCAATGAGATTCTGAATGGACTCATGCTTTTCTATAACTTCCTCTTCAAGGGCTCTGAATGCAGCAAAACGTTCTTTAACAAGTAACTCATTTCCAAAATCAATCATTAATTCTTCGATTGCATTCCTTTTTATAGTCAATGTTTTCATTCCTTTAACTCTTGTCTTTTGAAGTTGTCTTATATGAGCTTGGAGGGCCTTTCTTGTGAGCTTTTTATCCCTCTTTGGTCTCGCATCATGTTCTTTTCCCACAGGGCCTGTTGCTCCATTTCCACTTGTCTCAATTAGAAGATGGCCTTCCTGGGCTGGTCCAACAGCTCCATCTTCTTCCATTGCATCAGACATTGTTTTATTTTTAATTTTTTTTTATTATTCTTTTGTAGTTTGAATGTTACATTCACTTGGTGTGACGTCAGAGCCTTCAAAGTGGGTCTATCTTCTTCCTGCTAATGAATGCAGTAACGTAGTATAGTTAGCGGCTATGCAGCTGTAGGCATATAGGCCACAACGCGCAGCCAGGTTTCAGCGCAACATATTTATAATACAAATAACACTAATTACGTTGGTTCCACGTAACACTACGGCACACATTCTCCGTGCCATATAGTCCACTGCTGTATCGGAATTCAATCAGTCCATTGCGCCATTTAGTTTCCAGTTTCCACACATCCAGACAACATTAATTGCGATGGTTCCACATATTAATACGGCACACAGTCCGTTCCATAATCCACAGCATCGCAATCAATCAATTAGTCATTTCGTCAGTCTGAAGTTTAGAATACTCCACAGCGTTCGCACGGAAGCGCAACAAAGTAGCAATGTCCCAAGTCACGTTTCATTCATAAATTACAGCAGCGTCCAACAATTCCACATCGCGGTAGGCCATTACAGCTCTTCACGTCCTTCAATTCCTTTATCCAGGTCTTCATTAACAGAGGTGTTATTCATAAATCTTCTTACCTCTGGCTTTCTTTCGTGAGGGAGGTTGTCCAACTTTATACTCACACGTCCTTCTTTCGTGAGGGAGTTTTCCTACTTTGTAGTGACCGCTTGTCGCTCCCCGATTGTGTTGACAGGCGTCACCATGCACCATGCATGATTAGTTCACAACTCGGTAACAACGTTTGTGATGCAAATATAGTAAGATGTCCAAGTTGCGACTGGTGTAGTTTGCAGGGTTTTATTGTCCAAAAAAGAATAATAGTGAATAAATGGTTAAATCAGAACAGTTGTCAGTTGCTCAATTTATCAGTTCCAAACAGTGAAACAGGTAGGAAAACGTATCTCCTTAACAGGTGCATGCATTACACTGATCAGCAAGGTTACTTATAATAGGGGTAGTGTGCCCCCTAGAGTCCAAACATAAATATGACACCAAACATATATAGAAATTCTACAAGTCGGTTTCTGCTTCTACAAAGTGCATAGATGACGTTGTTCCGACCAAGTAGGTCCGGATATATCCCAACCAGAAACCGTGGATTAACGGCGATGTTCGCGCCCGTTATGACCTCCGTAAGACCATCGTCACTTCCAAGCGGGAGTATAAGGACATAGTGGAAGATAAATTCAAGAGCCACGATGCGAGGGGTATTGGCAGGGGCTGCAGATGATAACGAACTTCAGAGGGAGAACCAGTTGTGTAGAGATCTCGTCTACCTCCCTCCCAGGAGAGCTAAATACTTTTTTTGCTCGGTTCGACGTGAACGGCAGCCCACCGAAGCCAGCGCCGCCTGAGGAGACCAGCCTGCTGAGCATCTCGGGGGCGGATGTGCGCCGCACCTTCAAGCAGCTGAACATCCGTAAGGCGGCAGGCCCTGACGACATCCCGGGCCGCGTCCTCAGAGCATGCGTAGACCAGTTGGCAGGAGTCTTTGCAGACATCTTCAACCTCTCCCTGTCCCAGGCTGTTGTCCCCACGGTCTTCAAGATGTCCACCATCGTGCCTGTCCCTACAACCCAAGGTAATATGCCTGAATGACTATAGACCTGTTGCCCTCACCTCGATTGTCAGCAAATGCTTCGAGAGGTTGGTCAAGGACTTTATTTGCTCCATGTTACCTGCCACGCTGGACCCATGGCAATTTGCATATCGTCAAAATAGATCCACGGACGACGCAATTGCCATGGCCCTCCACACTGCCGTTTCCCACCTGGAGGGAAATAACTGTTATGTGCGAATGCTGTTTGTGGACTACAGCTCAGCGTTCAACACAATAGTTCCTGCCAAGCTCGACACCAAGCTTAGAGGTCTAGGCGTGCCCCCATCCACGTGCAGCTGGTTACTGGACCTCCTGTCAGACCGCCGCCAGGTGGTGAGGATGGGCAGCACCACATCAGAGCCACTGACCCTCAACACGGGAGCCCCCCAGGGATGCGTGCCGAGCCCTCTCCTCTACTCCCTCTACACCCACTGCATGGCTATGCACAGCTCCAACGTCATCGTCAAGTTTGCTGACGACACGACAGTGATGGGCCTGATCGCCGGCGACGACGAGACAGCCTACAGGGAGGAGGTCGGTTCGCTGGAGCAGTGGTGCCGGGAGAACAGCCTCGCCCTCAACGTCAAGAAGACCAAAGAGCTGATCGTGGACTTCAGGAAGCAGAGCGGAGAGCACAGCCCTATCTCCATCGACGGTGTTGCAGTAGAGAGGGTCAGCAGCTTCAAGTTCCTCGGCATGCACATCTCCGAGGACCTCACATCACGCATCCACGCACACCACACACGTGGTGAAAAGGGCCCAACAACGCCTGTATTTCCTCAGGCGTCTGAAGAAATTCAGCATGGGCCCCCGCATCCTGAGAACATTCTATAACGGCACCATCGAGAGTGTTCTTAAAGGGTGTATCACGGCCTGGTACCGGAACTGCACCACACTCGAGCGCAGAGCGCTTCAAAGGGTGGTGCGGACGGCCCAGTATATCGTTGGAGGTGAGCTCCCCTCCCTCCTGGATACATACAACCAGCGGTGCGTGGCCAAGGCCAAACGCATCATAAAGACATTGCCCACCCCAGCCACCAACTGTACTCACCGTTACCGCCAGGCAGGCGATACCGCAGTATCAAGTGGTATCAGAGACAGCTTCCACAGTCAGGCTGCTGAACATATAAGGGCATATAACAATATATATTTTATTACATTGATTTATATATACATATTGCTCTTTTTCTGTGCTGATATATTGCTTTTTATAAATTGCATTTCTATTTTTTATTTTTTTATTTCACTTATTCTATTCTGTTTTATTCAATTTTTATCTATTTTTATAACTGCTGTCTGTTGTTGGGTTTTGCACATACGATTTTCACCCACTGCTTTATACTTGTGTAAACTGTGAAGTGACAATAAACTTGACTTGACTATACAACCATATCGAGTCGATACTAACTAAGTTTGTGGTGATAGCATTTATTATGTTATTGACACAATTATCTAGTTGTCTAAACTCAGTTTTTCTGTTAATCAAATCAAGGCCTTTCAAATCAAAGCCAATTCAACCAAATTTATTTTTAATTTATTAATTAAAGTAATATAATAAAATGCTGTAAATAAAATGATTATTGGAAGACAAAAAGAACCGATTGAACTGATTGATATTACAATTCATATAATTCAATTCTGTAATACAATGAAATGCTGTAAATAAATTATTATTGGAAGACAAAAAGAACCGATTGAACCGATTGAAATAACAATTAATATAATTAAATTCTGTAATACCATAAAATGCTGTAAATAAAATGATTCTTGGAAGTTTTATCTAGTGGTCCTTGAGTCCTCTGGGTCTCTCCACGTAAACAACATAAAACAATCTAAATAGATCAGAACGGTTTCAATCAATAACATTTAGTAGTTAAGTGCTGGGATGAAACATTGAGGGCAGACTAGTACCATGGGCTCCAGATGACTCCTAGTTCTGACCCGGGACCACATGGCCTTCCTTGCCTGCTCCGCTATAAAGAGAAGACACACAGAAGACAGGCGGTGGTTCGGTAAGTAAAAGAGCCTTTTAGTTTCAAAAGATGCATTGGATGTTTCTTTCAGTTGAAGTGTTACCAGAGGAAGTAGAACAAGATGTAGGCCGTCTGGTCTCTGGTCTTCAGGACCGTGGTCTCCGCTGTGGTCCTGCCATCCCAGTCGTTGAGGGTGAGCCATCCAGGGCCGTTCTCTCCAGCGGTGTCACTGATGTAGTGGCCTGGGGGGGGGGGACACAGGACATCCCGTTAGCTCATGGTGGTACCATGTGGCCCCCCAGGGGCTGTGTGTAGTGTCTTATGTCCCGTACACGTGTAGATTTGGTACATAAGAAACGCCAAGTTACCGGTGTCTATGCTGTCCCCGAAGTGAGAGACGATTCCTGAGAGCCGGTAGGAGGTCTGGTCGCAGTGATCCTTCTGCAGAGAAACATGAGTGATTTTACAGAGAACCTCACCCTAACCCTCTGTCTCACCACACTGACGTCCTGGTGCTCTCTCTCCTTGTCTCCTGAAAAGTCTGTTGGTGCTGAGAAACATAGCAACAATCCTGTTCATAACTCACATTACATTAAATAACATAGGTCATCTAGCAGACGCTGATATCCAAAGCGACTTACAATAGTGTGTTTCAACAAAGGAAGGTAAGAGAACAACTCGAGAACAAGTCTCCAAGAACTGAGCCAGTGCTCAGGAAAAAGTACAATAAGTTCAGGTTAAAGTACAATAAGTACTAACAAATCAAAGTCAGTTGGAGGGAAATTTCAATTCTAGAAATCTTTTCTTACCTGTGTCTTGAGCGGAGTGGCAGTCTCCCTTCTGGTACCTGGGTGTGTCCCGCCCAGCTGCGTCCCCCTGCTCTCCCACCAGGGAGGCCAGCGACAGCAGTGGAGGAATGCTGACGGCATCGGTGGCTTTCCTCAACCTTCGGCCATCGCGGTGGAAGCGCTTCAGGTGAAGCACCAACACTCTGTTGAAAGACGCATTTCATCAGCAGAGCGCTACATACACATACAGCTGGTAGAAGCATGGAGAATGTACTTCACAGCAGCATGACTAAACAGTTCAGGACTCACCTGGGCAGAGTGAGGAAATGCCTAACCACCGTTGCCTGGCGACCAGAGCACCGCCAGCAGGTGCACTCCAGCTCTGAAGCCTGAGGAACAAGACACTGTTAGCATCACGGTTGTAGCATCATAGCCAAAGCCAGCAAAGGACCAGAGTCATCTAACGCAGGGGTTCCCAACCGCCGGGCCGCGGACCGGTACCGGGCCGTGGAGGTGTTACTGCCGGGCCGCGAAACAGCTGTGTGTTTATCATCATATTTGACTCAAATAATTTGAGTATAGGTGAACGGCGGGCGGTATAATCTATATATAGAGATTATATATATAGTATAATCTATATATATAGATTATATAGCGGTATATATGGGCGGTATAATCTATATATATAGATTAACTATATATATCGTCGGCTATAACGAGACGCACGTCAGTTGCACGCGCTACTAAAGAGACTACGCGCTAGTGACGTGTCGGTCGCGAACGAGCCGGCTCAAAGAGTCGGCTCCTTTAAGTGAACGACGGGAGCCGGCTCAAACCCGCGAACGAGCCGGGGTTTTTTTTACGGGTGCTCCGTGTACATGCGCGGAGTGCATGACAACCGGTCCGCGAAAATTGACAACCGGTCCGCAAGATTTTTTTCATGTATCTGCCAGTCCGTGGCACAAAAAAGGTTGGGAACCCCTGATCTAACGCACTCAACACAACATGTGTACTGACCTTGAAGTAGAGTTCGAGGCCGCCCGTCAACAAAGGATGGAGGTCCAAGGACAAGTTGTTCTGCTCCTCCTCCTGGAAGACCTTGTCACCACAGCTATAAAGACACAAAGAAAACTAAACATTTAACTGGTAGTTCAAAGCAAAAAGTACTGGAACCATTACACCATCTCAGCACTATGCCACCGTTAGTCACAAATGAAGGGTTAGGGTTAGTTAACAATGAGGTCAGTTCAGTGTAGTCAGGAGTTACCTGGAGCAGGTGCGGACCCACTGAACTCAAAGTTCCGGACGGGGCAAACGTAGCTGGGCGACGAGGAGGCCCACTGCAGGGTCTCGGCTTCCATCTTCATCTTCATGAAGAGGAGCAGCAGGAACTCGTGAGCGTCAGAAACCAGCAGGCCACTTCAATGTTTTCACTCTTTAAACGCTGCATTACACAAGAGATAAGGAGCGCTGGAGTCGTCGGTCGTACCTGCTCAGAGTAATCGTTGTACTCTTCATTGAACTCCGCCAAACTGCTCTTGATGGACCGGAGGAGTCCCCGCTTGTCTTTGTAGGAGCTCTGACCCTTTCGGGATTTATGGAGCTCCCCCAAATCCCTGGAGAAAAGCACATGAAGACCAAGTGCATTCAGTATACTTCATATTGTACCAGTGGAGCAGTCAATATGTCAGGGAATCAACCATCCCAGCTGTACTCTGGTGTGTGAGGGCTAAGGGTGTGGTTATCTACTGGACCTCAGCAGGTTCAGAGAGGTTCTTCTCTGGGGACTCCAGAGGGCCTCCTGCCTCCTGATGTCACCGCTGAAGCTGGGGAGACTGTAGAGACACTGCAGAGCCCAGTTCAGGAAGCAGCTGTTTCCAATGTTGGGCAACCTGGGCCAGGAGAACACATGCAGTAGTCAATAAACCAGCCTGTATGTTAGAATGTTCTACCATCATAACAGTAAACCCACCCTCAACTATGGAAAACAAGGGGTTGTAGTTATCTGTCCAAAGCAAGAGGGTGATTTAATACAAGAGTAGCTGAAATGTAATGTGTGTATCTTTCCCCGGTGTCTTCTGTCCTGGCTGGGTCCGGTCCCGCCCTGAGCTGCTGAAGAACGACAACAGACGGCTGCTCTCTGCACCAATCAGCTGCCTGCAAGCTAGAGAGACAGGAAGAGAGACAGGGCCAGAAAGAGAGTGTGATTAACAAGGACGGATCATATAATAGACAAATGTATTCCTTTATTCATCAATATGTGTGTATTGTCTAAACTGGTCTTGTGCTGATGGATCTCTTTGCTGATGGTTCCTAGTGCCTACATACCGTTCCAGAGATGCAGAACCGCGTGGCTCTGAGAAGTCTGAGGACAGAGCAACAGGACAGATTAGACAATAGTTTGTTAGTGGGACATGAAGTCTACTCACTGGATGTGTTCTTAAATGTACCTTCTGTCTCAGCAGGAGGCGCGGTGGTCCACCTCCTGGAGCTCGCTCCCAGCTCCTGCAGGAAGGCTGAAAAGGCAGTCATACGTTTATAAGTCTTTGTGTAAGATGTTTGAAATTACAAGGCCAAAAGCATGACTGCATACAGTTTGAAATGTCACAAGGTTTGATGAGCTAATGAGCGGTTCTCAGTCCGACTCTTACCTGTCCGAGCCGCTCTGCTCACCACCTTCCTGGGAGTCTGAGTCCAATCCTGCAGAGGAAGAGCTGGACCGGCCATCCAGGCTTCCTGTGGGAGAGGGAGAGGAGGGGAGGGAGGAAGAAGGACAGATATCATTAGTTAATGACACAGAGGAGGAGAGGGGAGGAGGGGAGGTGAAGAGAGGAGAGAGGAGCAGACTGAGGGACAGGGAGGGATGTAGCAGGGGGGACAGGAGAACTGGAGAACCGGGAAGGGGCATTCTGTGGAACCGATAAATCCACAGAATGGGCAGATCCGACGTCGGGTGTTTCGTCGTCGTCATCCGTGGTACGCTGTTAGAAGAAAGAGACAGTTTAATTAGTTCTAACATTATTATATATATATATATATCTATATCTCTATATATATAGATATAGGTATAGATATAGATATCTATATATATATCATTATAAAACATGGCAGACTTTTCAAAATCAATTAATGATCAAGAATACACTGCACATATTATATATATATTGTGGTACCCCAAGCTACCCTTGGGGTCCCACCAGGGCAAAGTATAGGAGACTTACCTTTGGTTACGTTGTGGGAGGCGTATATCTCCCAAGGGAGATACTTGGAGGGCTTTAGGACCCGGGGGAAGGCGAACGAGATCCCGGAGTGAAACGCACAGCTGACAACAATAAACACCTGAGTAAATCAGGTGCTTAAAAGCACACAGGTAGAGGGTTGCTGGAAAGAGAGAAGGGGGGTGAGAGGACCGAGCCCTTGCGGCCGAGAGGTCCCGTGATATGCTGATATGCTGCTATGCTGTTCTGTTGTTCTGCTGGTTTCAGTTGTGATGCGAAGAAATAAAAGGATATTCTTCGTTTAACCCTCAAAAACCCGCTGTTGTTTGCCTCCTTGAGCGTGGGCGCTCACAATACATATATCCATGTTTATATCACGGACGTCATGCAGTCAGGGGAGCACAGCCTCATCTGACATACTACAAGGAGATTAAAAGAGGACTACAGGAAATTAAAAGAGAAAAATAACTAATAATAAAATGTATCCACCCATCTGTGTTGTGAAAGTATTTTCTGTATGAGTCCAATCGCTTTTTATAGTCAAAATCGCAGAATTAGCATGTGTGTTACATGTGTGCTCGCCATCCATAGGCCGTGTTCCATTTCAGAGTCTGCAGCCTAAAAGGCTGCATTTGAAGGCTGCATACGTCACAGCCGCCGCGACAAGGCTGTCCCATTCCGTAGGCTCCTTCAAATGCAGCCTTCAAATGCAGCCTTAATTTCCCGAATTTGAAGTGTGCATCGATGCACACTTCGGCCGTGTTCCATTTCGAGTCTGCAGCCTTAAGGCTGCATTTGAAGGCTGCATACGTCACAGCCGCCGCGACAAGGCTGTCCCATTCCGTAGGCTCCTTCAAATGCAGCCTTCAAATGCAGCCTTAATTTCCCGAATTTGAAGTGTGCATCGATGCACACTTCTGCAGCCTTCGGTGCCAGAATATCCCAGAATGCATTTCGCACCAACCGAACAGAATTGTGGGCCGTGTTCAATTTCAGGACAGAATTTGAGCCCGGCTAAAAGCAGTTTTAGATATCGCTGTAGCACTGTAATTCAGTCACTTTATTAAGTTTTATTATTTTATTACGCGACAATATACCTATTTAGATTATACATATTTTGTCAGTTTATCCAAATAAAGCCTGTTTAGAAATATGCTACGGCGATTTCGGAGATGCCGGGAGCCGCATATGGGAAGCGCTGGCGCGGGCCAGCTGGTCTCCCAGGCCGCCAGTGTGTGTGTGTGTGTGTGTATATATATATATGTGTGTATATATCTATATCTATATCTATACCTATATCTATCTATATCTATATCTATATCTCTCTATATCTATATATATATATATCTATCTATATCACAATAAAGATTGGTTAATATTGGTGAAGTTATAATTCCTATTAATATATATATATATATATATATATATATATGTATATTATATATATATATTAATAGGAATTATAACTTCACCAATATTAACCAATCTTGATTTACCCATGGTTCTCTCTTAGCCGAAATAACATCAAACGTCGACGCCGGCGGTGAAACTCCAGCTCCTTAAGTTCATTAGTTAAAAAGAATACTGAATACTAATCATCCATTTTTAACACGCAATTGATTTTCCTCGGATTATTAAACTCTCAAAAAGAGGCTTCTAGTTGGACTATCTCCGCGGCTCTGGTCAGCGCGCGACGACGGTGGGCGTGGAGCTTCGTGACGCAGCTGGTGACGCATTCAGGAAGTACTCCGTAGGCTAGACCGTCCCATTTAACAAGTTTTTGAAGCAGCCTTCGAAGCAGCCTTAAGACTGCAGCCTTCGGATGCAGCCTTCGGATGCAGCCTTAAGGCTGCACACTCTGAAATGGAACACGGCCTTCTGCAGCCTTCGGTGCCAGAATATCCCAGAATGCATTTCACCAACCGAACAGAATTGTGGGCCGTGTTCAATTTCAGGACAGAATTTGAGCCCGGCTAAAAGCAGTTTTAGATCTCGCTGTAGCAGTGTAATTCAGTCACTTTATTAAGTTGTATTATTTTATTACGCGACAATATACCTATGTAGATTATACATATTTGTTCAGTTTATCCAAATAAAGCCTGTTTAGAAATATGCTACGGCGATTTCGGAGATGTCGGGAGCCGCATATGGGAAGCGCTGGCGCGGGCCAGCTGATCTCCCAGGCCGCCAGTGTGTGTGTGTGTGTGTGTGTATATATATATATATGTATATATATAACAATAAAGATTGGTTAATATTGGTGAAGTTATAATTCCTATTTATATATATGTATATTTATATCTATATATATATATATATGTATATATATATATATCTATATATATATATATTAATAGGAATTATAACTTCACCAATATTAACCAATCTTTATTTACCCATGGTTCTGTCTTAGCCGAAATAACATCAAACGTCGACGCCGGCGGTGAAACTCCAGCTCCTTAAGTTCATTAGTTAAAAAGAATACTGAATACAAATCATCCATTTTTAACACGCAATTGATTTTCCTCGTATTATTAAACTCTCAAAAAGACGCTTCTAGTTGGACTATCTCCGCGGCTCTGGTCAGCGCGCGACGACGGTGGGCGTGGCGCTTCGTGACGCAGCTGGTGACGCATTCAGGAAGTACTCCGTAGGCTAGACCGTCCCATTTAACAAGTTTTTGAAGCAGCCTTCGAAGCAGCCTTAAGACTGCAGCCTTCGGATGCAGCCGAAGGATGCAGCCTTAAGGCTGCAGACCCTGAAATGGAACACGGCCATAGTCTCTCAATGACTAATGCATGAACTACGGTGCGAGGCAGCCATGAGTTCTGCCACCCAGAGGGGGGCGATGTTGAGTCCATGGAGGTGTGACCCCCTCTCTTAAATAAAGAGAGCGCTACGTTGAGTCGGGGCAAATCAGTCGATACAACTAAAAACCGAATAATAACAAGTCGACATTCAAATAATAACAACAAATAACAATGGTTCACGGAACAACAACAAAACCCAATTCAACCCAAGTACTAAAATAAAATAAGAATAAAATGTCTCCCTTCGAACGATAACTAAGTGTTTACGGAACCACACCATGATATATAACGCACTAAACATAAGGTCGAGCGCTTATAAACCGAGCGTCCGCGGTAAACACCTGTTTACATTTGAATACTAACATAAGTATTGTAATGTCAAGTAAATGCGCGCCTCTTTGAGCAGGTGTACAGCACAGGTGAGATGAAGGTGTGGTCCTACCTGTCTGAACAACACGCCCCCATGGTCGCTGTCCTCGTGCTCCAGTTCCGCATGAGGCCTATATCACGGTAGATTAGAACGCCGGAAGTACCCGCCGAAGCAGTGTATCCCAAGTTCCGGTTAATGCATTCACCTTGGCATTCACCATGGCGGACTGGAAAAAGTCTAAACTGGAAAAAGGATACAAGTTATTTTACGAGAAGTTCATCTTCAAGTATAGAGGTAAGTGCTTAGATTCTGTTGTCACCGCTAGCTTGCTAGCTTGTAAGGTTTAATGAAAATGACCAGTGTGTCAGATAAGTTCAACTACAGACAGAACGGTATCCATTCGGTGTATAATGGTGTGTGTGTGTGTATATATATATATATATATATATATATATATATATATATATCTAATGGTGTATAAGTGGTTCATAAACCTTTACCTGACGACCCAAGAGCTATGGCAAAGCTAGCTAGCGTGCATGAAAACATTCGGTGGAAAAGTGTTTGCAATGTTGAAAATCGTTTCTGAAAGTGACTTTACTAACTAGCTAGTGTTCTGAAATGCCATTGCGGCAATTTAAGAACCACATGATAAGGTTAAGTTATATGTGGTTCAACCAAAAAGCCTTACTGCAGTGTCAGATTTAGTGAGTGAGGAAGTGGTAGTGCAGGCGAGCTGCTACCGTTCTATGCGGAAAAATGACGAGCCTCACACCCTACAGGTTACAATGTTAAGAATGAGTCCGAAATCATGCTCTAGCCCCTACACATCAACATGCTTAACTGGCTTTCTGCAGACTTTTGTGTATCAATAGGACATCATGTATACATCAATCTCTCTGGTCACTTTTGGATTTACACATCAGATTTACATTTAGGACCCAGACAATACCTCAAACGTGTGTAGTGGAGAGCATGGTTTCAGACCTGCACATGTTCAGGTGCATGTTCAGTATTTTGTTTCTTGTTGCTGTTGCAAATGCTCTTTCCTGCTCCATAACTGCTGTTGCAGATTCTCTCATTTTTTTGTTCTCATTTTTTGTACATGTTCTCCATTTCTAGATTGTGCTGCGTGCAGTTACACCCGTGCAGTTAAATGGATGCTCCTGTTCGTGTGCTGCTGGAAAGGTGTTGTGTAATCACGTGGTCGCACTCCTATTCCAGACGGCTCACTACAGCACCATGGGGGTGAAAAGTGTGCAAACACCAGATTCAGTCATGGCACCGACCAAGGACACAGGTATGTTTTGTCTGGATCCCTCAGATATAGCTATACATACTGTATAGACTACTCAAAGATGTTTAAGATTCTAGCATTTAAGACTCGCAAGACCAACACATCACTTAAAGTGTATACATTTGCGTGGAGTTTCCCTCTATTTCTCAAAGCAGCAGTTCCCTGAAGAGGATGTACAATATGACTTGCGTGTTGAATTATCCCGATATTCTCTGAAACTTGCAACAGCATCTATTTTCTTTTTGTGTCATTCCAGGGGATAAGTCCGGAACCCACGGATGAACTTGTGGTCCGGAAGCCTAAGGCTCCTGGACGCAGCAGTGTCAAATCTATGCTGTATCGAGCCTATGCAGGTATGTTTATCATTTTTATTAATTTCATCACTTATTGTGTAGTTGTTGGTTTTTTTTTAGAACATGGGCATAATATTAAAACCTGCAGATGGTGCTTTACTGATTTAATTGACTGATGAATTTGTTCCTGTTGTGTTTGTAGGACCCCTTCCTGACCCTGCAGTGCTGTCCTTAGGGGCCAACCTACGACAACCTTCAACCACAACCTGGAATATGCAAGATCTTGTGTGGCCTGTTAGGCCTATATCACGTTAAATTAGAATGCCGGAAGTACCCGTTCAAAATCGCTGAAGCAGTGTATCCCAAGTTCCGGTTAATGCATTCAGCTTAGCATTCACCATGGAGGACAGTTATCGCTGGACAACATCGCTGTATAACCTTCCAAAAGTCGGTCCAGACAATGTGGTTCAACTAGTGAATGAACACTCTACAGTGAAGAAGTCTAAACACATATATAACACATACATTTAGATTTTATTTAGATTTCATTTAGTTATATTTTGTTTATACTAGTTTATTTTGTTATTTAGTTTTTAGGTATTAGTATACTTTGTGTGCATTTATTCCCCCTGTCTCAACTGTTGCACCTTCATTTCCGTTGGGATAAATAAAGTCATCTTGAATCTTGAATAACAAAGGTGATTTTGTGTGGAAGCAGAGGTATGCCTATGTATTTAATATAGGAGATTTATTTGATGGATTTTGATTATTTCAATGTACCTATTCATTTACGTGTAAATATGTAGTGTGCAGCTGTATATTTTCTAAAAGGGAATGCCTGTTATTCTTGTGAATATGAGTTGTCTTAAAATAAAAGTACTAGGCATTGAGTTAAAACCGAATTTGTATAAAATACCAATATATATCGTATATCACGATGCAGCCTAAAAATACCAGGTTTTGGTCCGTATCGCCCAGCCCTACTTGGGACCAGTGCTTTAAATCACACACATACCCGACATTATGTGGCTCTATTCGGATGAGAGATGGAGTGTGTGTGTGGGGGTCAGGACATTTACATTTACATTTACATTTAGGGCATTTGGCAGACGCTTTTATCCAAAGCGACTTACAAGGTGTACATTAGTTGAAGCAGACAATAGCATAACACTGAGGTACGCAAACATAAAAATACAGCAGGACCAGTGCTTTTAATCACACACATACCCAACATTATTAGCCTATTCCGCCCACTTTTCGAGACGCATATGCTCTCCTTGTCAAAGTGCAAACTGCAGACATACGCGCTACCCCTGAGAACATGAAACCAGGGACCTTCATCCTCCTTATCAGCCTCACATGAGACTTGCGGAGGAGTTTGTCTTTGGGTAAATGGTGTAAACTGAGGTAGGGCTGTCTGTGTTTAGACATTGAGCAGCCGGTACACTACAATAACAGAGGAGGGGACACAGTTTGTCACGTATCTGGGGTAACTACCGGAAGAAAGAGTACACTGCTCACGGCTCCGGAAGCAGGAAGTGTGATATATGCCTAATATACATAAACATGAAGACCAAATAAAACATTTACGTAAAATAGCATAATATTAATTATAAACACCTACGCAATTATAAGCTATTTGACTCCTACATTGTCATTAACATGACACTGTCATTCTTTGGTGGACTTTCTGGACTCATAGTTACTGCACTGTTCTGCACTGTATTCATGATGCTGCGGCACTACTGCCACTTTAAAATGCTTTTTGCACAATTCAACATTCGTATATATCATATATATATATATATGTCTTGTTCTGTGTGTTGTCTTGTTGTGTGTGTTGTTTTGTTGTGTGTGTTGTTTTGTTGTGTGTATTGTCTTGTGTATGTTGTCTTTTATGTGTGTTGTCTCTTTGTGTGTGTTGTCTTGTTGTGTGTGTTGTCTTGTTGTGTATGTTGTCTTTTATGTGTGTTGTCTCTTTGTGTGTGTTGTCTTGTTGTGTGTGTTGTCTGGTTGTGTATGTTGTCTTTTATGTGTGTTGTCTCTTTGTGTGTGTTGTCTTGTGTGTGTTGTCTTGTTGTGTATGTTGTCTTTTATGTGTGTTGTCTCTTTGTGTGTGTTGTCTTGTTGTGTGTGTGTGTTGTCTTGTTGTGTGTGTTGTCTTGTTGTGTGTGTGTTGTCTTGTTGTGTGTGTGTTGTCTTGTTGTGTGTGTGTTGTCTTGTTGTGTGTGTTGTCTTGCTGTGTGTGTTGTCTTCTTGTGTTTGCTGTCTTGTTGTGTGTGTTGTCTTGTGTGTTTTGTTTTGTTGTGTCTATTGTCTTGTTGTGTGTGTTGTCTTGTTGTGTGTTGTTTTGTTGTGTATGTTTTGTTGTGTCTATTGTCTTGTTGTGTGTGCTGTCTTATTGTGTGTGTTTTCTTGTATGTGTGTTGTCTTATTGTGTGTGTTATCTTGTATGTGTGTGTTGTCTTGTTGTGTGTTGTCTTGTTGTGTGTGTTGTCTTGTTGTGTGTTGTCTTGTTGTGTGTGTTGTCTTGTTGTGTGTTGTCTTGTTGTGTGTTGTCTTGTGTGTGTTGTTGGGTTACGTGTGTTGTCTTGTTGTGTTTGCTGTTTTGTTGTGTGTTGTCTTGTGTGTGTTGTTGGGTTGCGTGTGTTGTCTTGTTGTGTTTGCTGTCTTGTTGTTTGTGTTGTCTTTTATGTGTGTTGTCTTGTTGTGTGTGTTGTCTTGTTGTGTATGTTGTCTTTTATGTGTGTTGTCTTGTTGTGTATGTTGTCTTTTATGTGTGTTGTCTTGTATGTGTGTTGTCTTGTTGTGTGTGTTGTCTTGTTGTGTATGTTGTCTTTTATGTGTGTTGTCTTGTTGTGTGTGTTGTCTTGTTGTGTGTGCTCTCTTGTTGAGTGTGGTGTCTTGTTGTGTATGTTGTATTGTGTGTGCTTTCTTGTATGTGTGTTGTCTTGTTGTGTGTGTTTTCTTGTTGTGTGTGTTTTCTTGTTGTGTGTGCTGTTTTGTTGTGTGTTGTTTTCTTGTGTGTTGTCTTTGTATGTGTTTTGTTGTGTGTGTGCTGTATTATTGTGTGTTGTGTCTTGTTGTGTTTGCTGTCTTGTGTGTGTTGTCTTATTGTGTGTGTTTTCTTGTATGTGTGTTGTCTTGTTGTGTGTTGTATTTATGTGTGTTTTCTTGTTGTGTGTGTTGTCATGCTGTGGGTGCTGATTTGTTTTGTGTGCGGTCTTGTTGTGTGTGCGGTCTTGTTGTGTGTGTTGTCATGTTGTGTGTGCTGTCTTGTTGTGTGTGCTGTCTTGTTGTGTGTGCTGTCTTGTTGTGTGTGCGGTCTTGTTGTGTGTGTTGTCATGTTGTGTGTGCTGTCTTGTTGTGTGTGCTGTCTTGTTGTGTGTGCTGTCTTGTTGTGTGTGCGGTCTTGTTGTGTGTGTTGTCATGTTGTGTGCTTGTGTGTGAGCAACAACAGACGGTTCGCCCTCTCCATCTCTGACAGCTCCAACGTTCTTAACAGGAGCGCTTTGAGAGCATTGTACTTGCCGTCCGCCAGAGAAGCCTCTTGCAGCCCCATCGCCCGGGCGGTTGTCGCGGCATCCAACGCCGCTACCATATGGTAGTATCTGGTAACATCCTGAGGTATTCCTCTCAGTTGGAACTGGGCTTCAGTGTGTTGGAACCCCTGCCGGGGGCTGTGCTGCCAGAAATCGGGCAACACGGAGCTTCTGCTGGCGGTGCATCGCCGTTAGCTTCGAGCATTATTTCTATCAGTGTTCGAGGAGTGTGACGTGAACAGTAATACAGCAGCAGTAGTGAAGCTTGCAACAGCAACAGTAGCGAACCGGTATCAGAACCGGTACATTTGAAACTCCCACTCACTCTAAACATTACCCAGAAAGCACATGGGTTGAACGTCTTAAAGGAGATGTACCTCCTCTCATAGTGTTCAGTGAATGTCTGTGTCCCAAGTGGGTCACCACAGTATAGTATCTTTTAAAGTGTTCTGTTTTACAAATTCATACATTCATCAAGACCTGCGCTGACCAGCTGGCTCCAGTCTGTCGTCCCAGCGTGCTTCAAAGCGACAACCATTGTGCCTTTACCCAAAAAGACCAAGGTAACAAGCCTCAATGATTATCGTCCAGTGGCTTTAACACCCATAGCCATGAAGTGCCTGGAGAAACTTGTTATGTCGCATATAAACTTTTCCATCCCTGAGTCCCTACACCCACTCTAGACAGGAGGGACACCTACGTCAGACTGCTGTTCATTGACTACAGCTCGGCGTTCAACACCATCGTTCCCTCCAAGCTGGTCCTGAAACTGAGGGGCCGGTCTGGGTGCCCCCATCTGTAATTGGATTATGGACTTCCTGACGGGCAGGCCTCAAGTGGTGAAGATTGGGAACAACCTCTCATCCACTCTGGTCCTCAACACCGGAGCACTCCAAGGCTGCTGCCTAAGTCCCCGGCTGTACTCGCTGTACACACATGACTGTACTGCCACGCACAGCAAAAATCGGATTATCAAGTTTGCAGACGACACCACAGTCATCGGCTTGATAAGCGAGGGAGTACAGAGATGAGGTAGTCCAGCTGACGCAATAGTGTGAGGACAACAGCCTCGCACTGAATGTCAGTAAGACTACGGAGCTCATCATGGACTTCAGGAGCCACCGGGGCACCCACTCCACCATCAGCCTGGACGGGACACCGGTGGAAATCTTAAGCTGCTTCCGTTTCCTTGGGCTACAGATTTCCGATGACCTGGCGTGGACCCGCAACACGGAGGTCATGCTGAAGAAAGCACACCAGCGCCTCTATGCTCTGCGGTGCCTCAGGAGAAGCGGAATAGGCCAGAGGTGGCTGGTGAACTTCTACCGTGGCCCCGTAGAGAGCGTCCTGACGGGTGGCGTCACCGTGGGGTACGACAACACCTGGACAGGACAAGAAAGACATCCAGAGGGTCGTGAGGATGGCAGAGAAGATCATCGGGTGTGCAGTTCCATGCATTGAGGAGATCTGTAGGACCAGATGTCGGAAGAAGGCCATGTCCATCATAAAGGACTGCACCACCCTGGGCTCCATCTCTACTCCCCCCTACCGTCTGTCGGCAGTTGCGCAGCATCCGTACAAGGACTACCAGGTTCAAGGATAGTTTTTATCCACAGGCAGTAACCTAACCTACTTAACTGCTAAGAGTGCTGCCACTTTCATAACATGTCATTAACATTACACTATCATAACATGTCATTAACATTACACTATCATAACATGTCATTAACATTACACTTACATATTTTGCTGGAATTTCTGGACTCATCACAGTTACTGCACTGTACTGCACTGTATTCATGATGCTGCTGCACTACTGGCACTTTAAAATGCTTTTAAAGATTTTTGTAAAAAAAAAAAAAAAAACATGTACATTCAACACATGTAAATATAAATGATCAGTCACTTTGCTGCTCTTTTTTTGTTTATGTTTATTGTACATATTATTCTTATTTTTATGGTGTTGTTTTGGAGATTTATACTGCGGGAGGGAATGGGGAGTAAGCGTTCCTATGTACTTGTTACAAATGGCAAATACAAATCTTGAATCTTGAATGCAGTAAAACACAATTTTAAAATAACATTATATGGTCCTGTAAAGAGCAGAGTGGGCATTTACAAAGATTATATGCGGAAAATATTAACTTGGCATATCTCTAAATCCTCCGTTGGTTTATTGCGCATGCGCAGTGCCTTCCCCGGTGCCGACCAACCGAGATGAACTCCTTGGAGCAGGCCGAAGGTAACGACCTTAAGACAACAACTTATCTTCCTGAAGTAGTCTTAATGTGTAATGGTCAATACAGAATATATAGAGATATATATCTATATATATCTCTATATATCTATATATAGCCTAAAATAGATGGCTGCCAGTATGTTTGCTATGGCCAGTTAGCTCCCTCGTTAGCCTGTTCCATAGCGCATTGCTCGGTCGTGTAATCGATTGTTTTGGATTATTGGAACTCGTTTACTGTTCTCTAAATCGACATTGCTCCATCTTTCCACCATGCTTTGTGATTCTCCATACGGTTGTTCATGTATAACACAACACGTAGTGTAAGTGTCATGTTGTGTTTCAGACCTGAAGGCCTTCGAGAGGAGGCTGACGGAGTACGTCTCGTGCCTGCAGCCTGCGACGGGTCGCTGGAGAAGTGAGTCATGGTCCATGAGAGGGCTTCAAATGCCATGTTCAACATCTAAATTAATGCTTTTGTCTGAATTTCGGATGAACCCATAATTATATAATCTATATTAAAATGATATGATATATAAGTTATGTTTACCGTGCTGATGCCTGGTGTGTTAATGGGATGGTTTTCTCTGTAGGCACAACAGAGAAACAGGGGAACAATGAGCTGTCAGACTAGGATGGACTGATCTGGACTCCTTGTGTTTCTCTTCCAGTGATCCTGATAGTGGTCTCAGTGTGTACGGCTACGGGGGCTTGGAACTGGTTAATAGACCCTGACACGCAGAAGGTGAAACTCTTACATTTTTGACTTGTGATATATATTATATTTGTAAGCAAAGAGACAGAACAATACAGGTGTGCCAACTAGTTTGTACTTGATGCTTTAATAACGTTTTTTATCAATTCATCCAAATACACACATCTACACATTTTGTGCTATTGTGATATTTTTGGTTTCTTCACAGGTTTCCTTTTTTTCCTCCCTTTGGAATCATCCTTTCTTCACCATCAGTTGTGTCACTCTAATAGCTCTGTTCTTCGCTGGGATCCACAAGCGAGTGGTCGCCCCCTCGATGTATCCTTCTGTAAACTCAGCTTCAGTCTGTTGGTCTGCTCTGGTAAACATCTGCACTTTACTTGTATGGATACTTGGTTTTACTTGTATGGGTACTTGGTTTTACTTGTATGGATACTTGGTTTTACTTGTATGGGTACTTGGTTTTACTTGTATGGATACTTGGTTTTACTTGTATGGGTACTTGGTTTTACTTGTATGGATACTTGGTTTTACTTGTATGGGTACTTGGTTTTACTTGTATGGATGCTTAGTTTTACTTGTATGGTTACTTGGTTTTACTTGTATGGATACTTGGTTTTACTTGTATGGGTACTTGGTTTTACTTGTATGGATACTTGGTTTTACTTGTATGGGTACTTGGTTTTACTTGTATGGATGCTTAGTTTTACTTGTATGGATACTTAGTTTTACTTGTATGGGTACTTGGTTTTACTTGTATGGATGCTTAGTTTTACTTGTATGGATACTTAGTTTTACTTGTATGGATACTTGGTTTTACTTGTATGGATACTTAGTTTTACTTTGCTATTTTGCAAGCATGTTGTTTTGATAATACAGTCTGTAGGTAATTAATGAAACAAAACATAAATACAGTTAATGAACTTTGATACATTCATAAGGATAATACACTCTCGATGTAAAACATGAAAACGGATAACAATACAGTGTACTATGTGATCTGATACTTGTGGGGGGGGGCGTGGTTTGGAGGGAACAATAGTTAAAGGTAGTTTAACTTCCGTGTTTACTGACCGTTGATTCAGTGGTTGCATCGGGGCTAAAGAGGTGATCGCCACCTAATGTGAATAATGCAACTGGAGGAAGCAAAAAGCTCCTGGACATTCCCGCATGGATGCTTTATAAAATAAATGGGATTTTACCGAAGCAAAGATTTAAGAAACGATGCATCTCGACTCCAGGCAATCGTATCGTGAATTTTTATGCCGGTGTACCGATTCAAATGGGTGAATCTTACCATCCCTACAGCAGACCCTTCACGCAATAGCAGAGCGACCAGTTACAGAAGTAGAGCGAGGGATCAACGTTCACTAGTTGTCTGTGTGGGAAACCCTGATACTGTTGTCTTTAACTTCCTATCTGCCAGTATTGCTGCTCGTTGTCGGACAGTTTTAGCTGAATACAACATGTCCTGTGATGATGTAAGTACTCAGAACATTAAGTATTCCCCCATCTCTAGTCTGCTTTCACTCCCAATTCTAACCGTTTTGTGTTTTTCTTGCAGACAGGAAAACTTATTCTCAAACCGAGGCCGAACAACCAATAGCAAGATATCTGCATGCATGTTGGGAAGGCTTGTAGATGTGCTTCTCAATCCTTTGAAGTACCTATTACATAGGCTAAAGGATAATGAGACAGAGGCAGGTTGCTAATCTAACAGAAATGCCTTTAAAAGAACCTGCCTTCTGTGTCTAGATCTGGTGAAGGTCTATAAAGGTCACTGCTCATGTGCCCTTTTGTTATATTTTATTATTTCAGTTCAAATGTATTGATTGCTCATGTATGTATGTATTTTAGAAAATAATTTTTTACAAATAAATACCCAAGTGTTAAAACCTAAAATGCACCCATTCTTGATTTAGTTTAGTAACTACTACTTTTAATTAAGTAGTTAATTTTGTGCAGATGTGCCTTAATGAATAGTGATGCTATAATGGCCATGGACCCAAAGACACACACTTGATGCTGTATTTTGATCCAAAATAAACTTGTTTGTTGGATGCTTTTAACCATAACGAGCCTCCCATGACTGGTGAACCCACCTCTGAAGTCCATGGTTTATGGCAACATTATACTGTAATATCTTGAAATATCAATCTGTCTTCGTCGTTACCATGGCAATCTGCGACTGACAAGTCAATGTGCAACACACGTGGATGCATTTACGTAAACATAGAGTTGATGAGAATCACAAGACTGCAGGAAGGCGTCCTAGACACACGGGGACGCTGTGGAGCGGCTTGGAATCACAAATAGAGAAAGAACCACCCCTCGACGGCCCCTATGGGGACGCGCGCACACGGGAGAAGTGCGCAAGTGTGCGTATTGGGACAAGGCCAGCGCTTCCCGACGATTTTGCGACACATTGACGTTTTTGAATCCGGCATGCCTTTACGGTAGAGGACTGGAGTCTTCCACATGGCCATGGTTTTCGCTGTAACACTTTACCGAGGAACCACGTAGAAGGAACGGCTCGTTATTTACAGCGAACAGAATATGGGTAAAAGTAAGAGTAACCGATTCAAGCGTCCTCAGTTCACCGGTGTTGGGTTACCTGTGAGACACGAGGAGGAGGAGGAGGAAGAGGAGGAAGAGGAGCCCACCTGCCCGGCCCAGGAGCTCCTGGAGAAGGTGGGTCATCCATCTGTTAGACGGTGGGATTTGGTTCGGCTCTAGGCCATTGCTCCACTATTTAGTTTGATTAATTGGAGAACATCAAAGCTCTGTCGGCTCACCACGAGTTGGTCATCGATTATTTCAAACGCTGATCAGATAGTATCGGTGTAAACCTGTAGCTTCAACCAGTTGTGAGTAAACCTAAAACACGAAAGCACTCGCACAACTGGTTTTATACAGCTTATATATAAGCTATATATCCAAATGTATGCCCACTTGCCAAGTGTTCACTTCGTTCTTTTCTGGGATTTCTTCACCTTCTCTGATCTCCATCTCAGCTCCAGAGTCCCAGTCCCGACGTGAGGGAGCTGGCCTGTGCCAGCATCTCCCGGGCGGTGCAGCAGAGCCTCTCCATCCCCAACTTCCTCCACAGGGACGCGGTGAAGCGGTTGGGCCCCCTGCTGTTGGACGGCAGCCTGGCGGTCAGGGAGACCGCAGCAGGGGCCCTCAGGTCGGTCCTTCATCACACAATCACTCATGACCTATGATGAACACGGAAGACCTGTAGCATGCATGTTAACAACCACACACTTTGTCAAGTCTCATCTATGGTTTGACTAGCGTAGCCCCATTCATCATTTCTATATTATTATTATTATTATAACATGATTTTAAACACAGGGTTTCACAAGTGGGCTGTTTGTGGGGTAAATAGTCTTGTCTTAAGTTTGACAAAATCCTAGAAAAAGCATATTCATGTATCCAGTGGTCCTAAATTAAACTGTAGATAACTGTCTGCATAATACACATTCATACAGTTGTTAATTAATCATCACAATTGCCCTGTGATAGTGATAATAGTATTATGATAAGAGGAAAAATGTGTAATTGTTTCATAAATTATAATATTGTATAATTAGTCTAACAACTGCCCTCCGTCTGCTGTGTACACACACACACACACACACACACCTGTTTACTCCATTTAGTAATGTGTGATATGTGTGACAGGAATCTGAGTGCATGTGGAGGTCCTGAGGTCTGTGAGGACATGGTGAAGAAGGACATTCTGACTCCTCTGACATCACTTCTCAGAGAGGTGAGGCTCCATCTCCACTGTAAACCAGTCAGTCATTTCAGTACCATGGGACCAGCCCATGGTCAAGGAGGTTTCCTTGGAAATACACAATTTGCACACCGTTGGTATTTCCAAGATGTGCCTCCTTGATTTAAGCGTTTTTCTTCATTGTCCTGACTACTTGGATGTATACCCAAGAAGATAAAATAACCACATAACTTACCTTGCATTAAACCCATGTACTTGTTTTATGATGGCTTCCACTTGTTGCTGTTCGTAGTGTTGTGCTGGATTGGAGGCCAGCAGTCTGTCAACTACGGCTCAGAAACACCCAGTGGAGGACGTTGCCAACGAGGCAGTGAACTTACTGTGGAATCTCTGGTGAGACCAACGTTAGCATGGGCAGTAGCAGACCAACGTTAGCATGGGCAGTAACAGACCAGCGTTAGCATGGGCAGTAACAGACCAACGTTAGCATGGGCAGTAACAGACCAACGTTAGCATGGGCAGTAACAGACCAACGTTAGCATGGGCAGTAACAGACCAACGTTAGCATGGGCAGTAACAGACCAGCGTTAGCATGGGCAGTAACAGACCAACGTTAGCATGGGCAGTAACAGACCAACGTTAGCATGGGCAGTAACAGACCAACGTTAGCATGGGCAGTAACAGACCAATGTTAGCATGGGCAGTAACAGACCAACGTTAGCATGGGCAGTAACAGACCAACGTTAGCATGGGCAGTAACAGACCAACGTTAGCATGGGCAGTAGCAGACCAACGTTAGCATGGGCAGTAACAGACCAGCCTTAGCATGGGCAGTAACAGACCAGCCTTAGCATGGGCAGTAACAGACCAACGTTAGCATGGGCAGTAACAGACCAACGTTAGCATGGGCAGTAACAGACCAACGTTAGCATGGGCAGTAACAGACCAACGTTAGCATGGGCAGTAACAGACCAATGTTAGCATGGTCAGTAGCAGACCAACGTTAGCATGGGCAGTAGCAGACCAACGTTAGCATGGGCAGTATATGACCAACGTTAGCATGGGCAGTATTAGACCAACGTTAGCATGGGCAGTAACAGACCAGCGTTAGCATGGGCAGTAATAGACCAACGTTAGCATGGGCAGTAGCAGACCAGCGTTAGCATGGGCAGTAATAGACCAGCGTTAGCATGGGCAGTAATAGACCCCAATTGGGTTCATTTCGAAGCAGAATTTTAACGACTTTATTGAGCTGTTATTTGAATGTGCATTTAATTGAACCCTGATGGTCACTCACGATGACCGCAGACCATTTGACCATGCATGTTCCATGCCACCTGTGCTAATTGTTTTGTCAGCGAGAGCAGCTGCCAGGCGCTGTCTGTGTTCAACAAAGCAGGCCTTCTGGACGTGGTTTTCCAGTGTCTGGAGACACACACGCACAATGTGGAGCTGGCCTTATCTGCTGGTAGGACTAGCTGATGTTAATGTGTGTGGCGCTTCTAGAACACCTACCACGGATGTGATTGGAGTCCATTAAGGTGTATACTGATGTTTGTGGTGTACGCAGCCCACTGTTTACACACGGTGACTGAGGATAATCCAGAGCTGCTGTGTAGCATCAACGTAGCAGCGCTGGCCACCCTGGAGAATATTTTGGGGTTGTCCTCCCCTGACATGTCCCACTATCACCTGAGGACACTAGCCGCAGGTGAAAACATGACTAACACTTAAATTGCAATGCAAATATCTTCCCGTTGCATCCTTGTTAGAGCTTCTTAGTGTTTGTGATGATGTGAACGTCAATCCAACACTCTTCTCCTTTTGACCCCCCCAGGGACCATGTGGAACCTCAAGAGCAGCTTGTCTGCCGCTCGTCAGGCCCATACGCTAAGCGCCGTCGCGGCCACCTTGTCTCAGTGCCTGGCGCTGGACACTGGTGTGCTCATTCCCCAGCTGAGGGAGGCGGAGAAGGCCCGCTATGCTCTCGGTGTGGCAGCACCGTCTGTGGACACAGGCAGCCAAAGGGTGGGCGGTGGTACCGACATGGTGGCGATGGAAGAGGAGGAGGAGGAAGGAGCAGGACACAAGAGGAACGGAAAGCGGCCGGTGAAGGACGACTTCTCTGACCTCTTGCCTGTGAGTGCTGCCTCACACTTTAAAGGCTTTGTGCTGGACAGTTGTGCTGACTAATAAAAATCCACAGGCGTTGGCACAGATGTTCCTGCAATAAACCATAGCCTGGGAATTGAGCCGGTGGCTTTCTAGTATCAGGACCTTCCTAACTGCAGCATCAACTGCGAATGCCATTTCATGTCGTGCACCTAATCTTATCCAGCATAGGGCTTTTACCTTGTTTTGACTTTTAGTAAGCACTCATGAAGGGTGGCGGATTGACCTTTGGTTGCATGCCAGGAAGAATCACTTTCTAGTCACCCGTCAGATTTATACTAAGGCTGTCCCTCTTGGGCCAGTCAACAGGGATGGCACTTGGTCAAAAAATCCAGTATAATATTTGCTAGCCATTCACATGCCTGTTTATATATAAACACACACGAGCAAAAACTGTGGAGGTGTCCTTGAGCAAGACACCCTAACTGCTCCTGACGTGCTGGTTGTCTCCTTGCATGACTGACTGCCTTCAGTGGTTGAATGAATGGGTGAATGTGAGGCATGACTTGTAAAGCACTATATAAAAGCATCCCACACACACACACACACACACTGCATATACCTCTCAATTATCTTTGTGTAGCTATCCTTTATTGGAATGTGAAATCATGTTCCTTGGAGAAAAGGGTGATAAGAGTGGTTGTTCTGTGCGGGTTCTAAACTCCTGTTTCTTTGTCTCCGGCGGTCCAGAGGGACAAAGGGGAGCTGAGGGACGCACTGGCTTTGCTGGCAGCCCAGCAAACGTCCTTGGAGATCATTGTCAACATGTGCTGCTCAGATGGTGAGTGTAGAGGCCACCAGTGAGCCCTTGGTGACCCCTGGCTTGTCCAGTTGTTTTGTGATTACCATACCCACATAAATACAGGGCTGCAAACTTGTCACCTTTCGGCGAAATTCGCCGTTTTGAAACCAAAATAGGTAGTTTGTGTGGTTCGTGTAGATCTGCAATAAAAATATTTGGGGGGTCACCTGCGACTGCGAGTTTGGGTCTTGAGATGGATTGAGATTAATGACAGCTCCCGGGCGCAGATGACACTCCTCCCGGGAGCTGTCATCTCAATCCAATGACACAATCATGACAGCTAGCGCTCGAGCTGAGCTGTGCGCGCGAGTCTTCCTGTCGGCTTTCTAGGAACTACGCTTCTCGGACTTCACTGCGCCGGAGTCGATAGCCGTAAAACCTACAGGAAGCTACCTACGAGCCTACATTTGTGTAGAGCACAAGCAGTAAAGTGTGCTGCTGATGTTCTCTGTAAAATTGGCTAAATTAGACTATTATAGTGTTGAAAAAAGGCTACCGCTAACTGAGTTTACACCGTCCACTGATGTGTGTTAATGATATTTTCTGCAACACATTGAATTATTCCTCCTGACACACTCATTGCAAGACCACTTTGTCTTCTCACTCTTAATATTGTTGTTTCAGTGCAGAGGTTTAAAATGCTCCCCTTTTCTTAAATGAAAAAGTGAATTCTTGGCAGAAAGAAGAATTTCCCTTTCTGTTTGTGGCGCTAAAAAAGTTAGCACCTGTGATATGACTCAACTCTATAGTTGCAAATTGTGTTAGATAGTGGTACGGCTCTACAAAATAAATGCATTGTTATATTACAAATGGAAATTCTGTGTTTTTCTTATTATTACCACTGCTTGTTTTGTTGTTCTGATTGCTAAAATTGCCTGTAAATCCACATTTTAAAGCTGATAATTCAAAAACATCTTCCGGGGGAGCTGACCCCCCTAGGGAGTTCGAACCTTGTCACCTTTTTTAGCCATGATGAGTTTGCACCCCTGTAAATAAACCCAAAGAACATCCAACTCCTGTGAGTGTGTTTGAGCCCAATTAGCTGGTATGTAAGTGTCTCTATGTCCGATTGAATTTGTGCCATTTTGTGTGGGTGATTGTCTAAATGTGTGTGTATTCATTTGTGCTCTTGCATATTTCCAGACCCATCCGATGACGAGTGGGAGGCGTCCAGCAGCGATGACAGTGAGGCAGGTCCAGACACACTCTGTGACGGACTGTCTGGCCTCATGTCTCCACTCTGCTTGTCAGCCGATGTCCACGCTGTCCTCGTAAACCACAGCATCCCCGAGAAGGCAGGTTTAAACATAGGTTCATTATGTACCATTATCTTGGGGCACCCCGCAGACCCACCATCCATGGGGAGAACGGCTGGGGTCGGGTGCATTGAAGGCAGGGGGCCTCGATGGACCAAACCCAGGGGGCAGAGACTGGCTTTTGGGGATAAGGAATGTCACCTCTCTGGGGGAGCCTGAGCTTGTGCGGGAGGTGGAGCACTACCATTTAGTTCTGGTGAGGCTTACCTCTACGCACAACAGAGGAACCAAACTCCTGGAAAGTGGTTGGCCTCTGTCTTTCTCTGAAGTTGCTCAGAGTGAGAGGCGCCGGGCAGGTGTAGGGATACTTACAAGTCCCTGGCTGAGTGCCTCTCAGATGTTGGAGTTTACCGCGGTGGACGAGAGGGTCACCTCCCTACGCCTTAATGTCATCTGGGGCAAATTTCTGACTTGTTTATGCCAAGCTCCAAACAACAGTTGGGAGTATTCGGCGTTCTTGGAGACCCTGTCCTGCATGGGTCTTACAGGGAGAATCACAAGTGGGCAACGATGGGGAAACTTGGAGAGGTGTGATTGGGATGAATGATAATACATTCAATTTCATATAGCACTTTTCTGGACACCCAAGGCACTTTACAGATGGGGTAAAATAGCACACAGTAAAATCATTTAATAGTTATATTGATTAAAATAAGATAAATAAAAAAGTTAAAATACATTTGTTTAATTTCTTCAGCTGTAGCTGAGGCAAAGCAGTTGGTGTGGGAGGGGTCAGGAAAAACCATGGAGAAGGACTTTCAGTTGGCACCAAGCGGTTCTGGCAAACAGTTTTGTTCTTTAAGGAACTCCTTAACCCAACTAACCCACCCTCTATGGTAGAGGCAGAGCTGGGGGATGTTGGGCAGCATTGATTGGCAAGGGATTGAAGATGCTGAAGGCTTTGGGACATGAACGACACGTCTTTTCAACATTGCGTAGAAGTCTGTGGCAGACATGGTTGGTGGTTCCCCTCCACCAGAGGGTGTGTGCCATTTACAGGTGTATCACTAACTCAGCCTCCCTGAGAAAGTCCATTCCAAGGTGCTGGAAAGGAGGGGCTGTCCAATAGTCGAACCTCGGATTTAAGAGGAATGATGTGGATTCAGTAAAGTCAAACAAGTAAATCCTTCTAAAAGTTGAGTGAGTCTTTACCTTAATTGAAGGGAGTTCAAGTATCTTTGGGTCTTGTTCTCGAGTGAGGGGACAATGGAACATGAGATTGACCGGAGAATATGGGCAGCAGAAGCAGTATTGTGACCATAAGAGAGCTGAGCCAGCTCTCCATCTACCGGTCAGTCTTCGTTCCTACCCTCACCTATTGTCATGAACTATGGGTCATGACCGAAAGGATGAGATTGCGGATACAAGCAGCCAAAATGGGTTTTCTCAGGAGGGTGGCTGGCATCTCCCTTAGGGATAGGGTGAGAAGCTCACCCGTGAGATACTGAGTAAGGCCGCTGCTCCTTTGCGTAGAAAGGAGCCAGTTTAGGTGGTTCTGGCATCTAGTAAGGATGCTTCCTGGTCACCTCCAGGTTTTTTTCCAGGCATGTCAAGCTGGGAGGAGACCAAGGGGCAGACCAAGGTACAGGTGGGTTGACTACATCTTCACACTGGCCTTGGAATGCTTTGGGATCCCCCAGTCAGAGCTGGTTGATGTGGTCACACCTGTATGTGGTCTGGTTGCAAAGTTGGCAGCGGGGGGCTGCTACCTTCGGGGGCTGCTACCTTCGCGACCGGATCCCCGATAGGTGGTAGATGGTGGATATCTTTCGTATGCTGAAATACCTACAATACATTTGACTTTTTTGGTATATTCTGGAAAGCTTTTTGTGTAAATGTTCTGTAAAACAATGTTCTGTTCTTGACTACATTTGAATTTCCCAACTCAATTATTCCTAATGTACGTACATTGCTATGAGACTGACCCATACATGCCATAATATTCAAGGTGCTCAAGAAGACTCAGTTTCCATGCAGAGAGGCCATGGAGGTGTGCCAGCAGAATCCAGCTTGGAAATGCCTGTTAAAAAAGTGAGTGCAAAAAATATGTCAAGTATACCTTCTGGTTATTTTTCATTTATTTTAAATGACTCTCATACATACATGACTTATTTCCATACAGGATGCAGCAGGTGCAGAACCGAGCTCTGACGTGTCTCCATAACATCCTCTGTGCCATGGACGTGGAGTCTCTGGGCGGGGCCCAGGCCCTGCAGGGGGCTGCCCAGCATCTCTCCTCACTGGTCTTCAGTGCGCCAGGTGCATCTTTTACTTTCAGCCTGGCCATGCTAGGAGAAATCCATGAATATGCTGCTATAGAAGCAAATGGCAATGCAATGGTCAGAATCACCACAAAACTTTTATCATTGTAATGTGGGTAGTATATGGAAATAAACCATGTTTACCTTTCCTCCATGTTGCCTGTGCCCAAATCTGCCTGACATGTCCATGACATGTAGATTTTGCATCTGCGCTGAGCTGAGCCCCAGAAACACAGGGAGGTGTTCCCACTGTGGTTCAATCCACCCCCTGTCCCTTCTATTTAGCCCATAGGGGTAGGGTGTTGCTGGGATTGAGGGTAACTAAGGGCGTCTTCTCATTAGGAACAAGTGCTCCGCTCCGTCCTCGCTCCGTCCTCGGGAGCGAACCCCCCTCCCCCCCCTCCCTCTCCCCCCTCTGGTCTATGTTCACACTACAGTCTTGGTTCGCTCCCAGGCAAAATTGAGGAGAGCAACACTCCGATAGAGCAGGTGGCGTATGCACCTAGTTGGTTTTTGCGATCGCCAATCAGCCAATCAGCAAGTTGATACAGCAAGCCTCTTCCGTGTTTTGGTACGGTTAGCTTGCACACCACGCCCCGCCCCGTCGTCAGGGCGCACCCGAAACCACCTTTTCAAGCGGTCCCGGCTTGGAGCGAATCAGCGTCCCCGGTGACGGGGGGAGCGTTCTCATCACACTTATTTTGGTGCGATCGTGCTCGGATTCGACCCCGAATGGCTAGTGAGAAAGCCCCCTAAGAGATGGGATTGGGCATATATCCCTAATGCGGAAAGAGATGTGGTTGAAAAGCAGTGACGCTTCCACTAAAAGAACAGAAAGAAGGAAGCCTGTTCTCTGTGGACTGGATTGTTTTTTAAATGTAATTACTGTCCCATACAGGTGTCTTTAATGGCTGCTTTGTTTGTTTGTTCAGAGATTCCCAAGGAGGAGGAGTTCTTGGAGGCTGTCACCAGTGCCATGCGTTCCCTTCTACAGACCATTGCGTCTACAAATCTCCCCCAGGTACTGGCGGGCTCACCCTGTCAACTCAACATTGTTGTATTATGCAGCAATTGTGCCTGCAGCTGCCACAGCATTTTCAAAACATTTAAAGCTGTGCCTATTTTAAAATTCAGTAAGTGTTTGGCTAGCTGAGTGTTTAGGCTGATGGCTTAACGCCTGATGGCTTAACGCCTGCCTTCACATGTCAAATGAAATGCATGCAATTGTTAGTATGGTTGACATTGTTTACCCTGGTGATGGGCAGTGTATGAGCCCTCAGCAGCTGATGAGCCTGAGTGAGGCAGCCATGTGCTGCGAGGTGGTCAGCGTGAGAGTCAATGCGCTGGCCATCCTGGGAATCACCGGCAGCACGCTGGCCAAGGAGAAAGGAACTGCAGACACCCTGCAGGTACCATCTCTCTCTTGCCCTCTCTTTGGTCATATTTATTCAAGCGCCTGCCATTCTACCCCGCTAAGCACTTAGACTGTCATGGCTTGCAGATGATTGGAAACGCCTTGCTTCAAGTGGCCTCAAAAGATCCCAACCTGGTAGTGAACGGAGAGGCTCTGGACGCTCTGCTCGATGTGTTTTCCGACGGCTTTGAGGCGGAGAAAGCAGCCAGGAACATCCAGCTGTTGTCTGCTCTGAAGACACTTCAGCCCATCTTCAAGTCTAAGGTGCTCAATTTGTCAAGTCCTCATCTGTACTTGAAATATAAATAAATTGCTTTAATTTATATTTTTGTTATATATTTTTTGATTCTCCACTAGATTCGTAAGGAGGGTCGCGGGAAGTACAGCCCTGAGCAGCTGTGTGTTCTCCACAATATCAAAGTCAATCTGAGGAGGTTCATTGGCTACATGGAGACTGTGATGAAAACATGAAGATCGCCAGCATGATGAGCTGGATGTGGATGACTCTTTATGGTCAGATATAAAGAAGTGTAATTTCAAACAAATAACTTGACCTATTTATTATAATTGTAGGAACAATTTATTTTTCCATTTTTCTTTCAAAATGTTTGACCATTTAAAAAAAAATAAAAAAATAAAAAGGTTTTAGTCTTACTTTTAAGGGAGTACCTTAAATACAATACAAAGACAATAAAAACATTTAAAACACCAGATTGTTTGACTACATTACATTCAAGATGGTTAAATTTCCATTTGCAACAATGCTAAACTATACTATACCCTATACTATATACTAAAACAACATACTATAATATAACAATACTGTACACAATTTAAAAAAATACCAAAGGGACCGATGGATGATATCTATACACATTGTGAATTGTGCCAATGCAGAACAATGTGATACTGGGCTCGGGTAACCTCCCCACACTCTGCTAGGCCTTGAACTCACCACGGAAGTAGGTCAACTCCTCCCCCAGACCAACCTCATAATTAGCTCAGGGGTATTTAGGCACCTCTGGCCTCATGGCAGCCCTCTTGCTTCATTGCTGCCTGCCTGTTGCCACCTCCTTGGACTTTTATGTTTTAATCAGCCACTCAAAGTCCTGATGTGCATTTCCTATTTACTGACTGGGTTGCATTCACTTTTCTTAGTGTTCTGTCAACTGAAGCTCCTGACCACCTGGAGGGCTGTTGGTTGGTTCTGCCCCCCTTAGTGCTGTTGAGTTATTAGTTATATTGATTAGTGGTAAGTAGCGCGTACCAAGTACCTAAGGTCAATGATTAACTGCTTTTCACTGTATCATGAAACTAATGTGTTTATCCTAGGTGGATTTGTTTCGCTTTTAGCTTTGCTTCGCTCTTATCTGTCTTTGCTTTCAGCTTCAGTGTTTATATTTGTTTTAGTGTATCTTAACTTGGACCAACTGGATTATTGATTTATTCTGACTAACATCTGTTTTCGTTGCTTGGAGTGGAGCGAGCTAGTGGTGGGGGCCCTGTAGTGGTTCCCCCCACGGCCTGTAGTGGTAGGAACACTACTACAGTTTGCAGTTAGCTTTGATTTGCTGTGAGCACGATTGGTGGTTCCCTTTTTTGATTTTAGTCATTTTCTATTAAAAGTGCGGTTTTCTGTAAAAGAGACAAACTGTTAACAATTAAATATTGTAATACACTTTTAAGTGTTAAATTCCCCAGGTGGCGTTTTGGGGTAGTTCATATTGGGTAGCTCTGCCTTCAGCACCGCGCAGCACCACCACCCGCCACAAATGCAGTAAGTAATGTGTGCAGAAAGTCCAGCAACGTATGATAGTGTAATGTTAATGACATGTTATGAAAGTGGCAGCACTCCTAGCAGTTAAGTAGGTTACTGCCTGTGGATATAAACTATCCTTAAACCTGGTAGTCCTTGCTGTACGGATGCTGTGCAACCGGCGACAGACGGTAGGGTGGTTGCAGTCCTTTATGATGGACATGGCCTTCTTCCGACATCTGGTCCTAAAGATCTCAATGCATGGAACTGCACACCTGATGTTCTTCTCTGCCGTCCTCACGACCCTCTGGATGTCTTTCTTGTCCTGGTGTCTCCGTACCACACGGTGACACCACCCGTCAGGACGCTCTCTACGGGGCCACGGTAGAAGTTCACCAGCCACCTCTGGTCTATTCCGCTTCTCTTGAGGCACCGCAGAGCATAGAGGCGCTGGTGGGCCTTCTTCAGCATGACCTCCGTGTTGTCATCAGAAATCTGTAGTTCCACGAAAGCAGCTGAAGACTACGGTGGCTCCTGAAGTCCACGATGAGCTCCTTAGTCTTGCTGACATTCAGTGCGAGGCTGTTGTCCTCACACCATCGCGTCAGCCGGACCACCTCATCTCTGTACTCTGTCTCATCGCGCTCGCCTATCAGGCCGATGACTGTGGTGTCGTCTACAAACTTGATAATGCGATCATTGCTGATCGTGGCAGTACTGTCATGTTACAGAGAGTACAGCCGGGGACCGAGGCAGCAGCCTTGGGGAGCTCCGGTTTGCCTCCCTCTTTCTGACCCAGCTGTGTGACTGATGGTTGGTTTGGTTCCCAGGTTTCTGTCAGCCGCCTTCTGAAACGCATGTGAACACATGAAAACATTGTGAAGTCCAACGGGGGTTATTTGTCATTTTTTATTGTCGTATTTGTTATTATTAACAATAATATTAATACAAATTACAATATGATAATAATAATAAAATAAAATAAACCATGGGTCACATCAAGAGGATTCTGACATCTCCCGACCCCCACGTTGGGAACCCCTCCTGCTCTAGAGGAGGAGGAGAGCGTCCATATGGAAGATCCTCCCGAGAGAAGAGCGCGTCCATATGGAAGATCCTCCCGAGAGAAGAGAGCTGCCAGGCGGTCTCCTAGCATAAGCGTTCACTCCGTCCAGGACACCCTGTCGGCAGCACCTCTTGCGAAGGCAGGCAGCCCTCCTCTGGGGTCTCTTTCGGGGGGAAGACGCTAGTCATGGGCGACTCTGTTGCACGGAAAGTTAAACTACACATGTGCTTACCAGGGGCCAGGACTCCCCACATGGAAGCTGATGTTCGGGTGCTGACATGCGGTAAGAACAGAGTTAGATTAGACGAACCCAACACCGACACTAGTTTGGACAACATTGTAATTCATGTCTGCACCAACGATATTAGGATGAGACAATCAGAAGTCACACAAAGTAACATAGTTACTATACTGTGTGACTTCGCCAGAAAGATGTCTGCATAGATTAATTCTCTCTGGCCCTCTTCCTATCTGGAGTAATAATGTGCGTTATAGTAGTAGTTATAGTAGACTTATGTCCTTGAATGGTTGGCTGGCTCGATATAGTGAAGAGCAGGGCTTAGTAGGCTTAGGTTTAGTAGATAACTGGTCCTCCATGTGGGACCGCCCTGGCATGCTGATGAGAGACGGCCTTCACCCTACTGGGTTAGGCGCCTCCATGCACTTGCAGCACGCTGGGACGCAGGCCATTATAGAACCTGCTAGCAACATACTAGCCCACGTTGCAGAGTCTAGAAGACTGAGTAGGTTCAATTGGTTAGCTTGGGTGATGTACAGATGAACAGAATTTAAAAAAAGGTGTTGGAGTGGCTTTAATCTCGTTTGAAATTCGCCATAAAGCAGAAAAATAACTGCTTTTTCATCCTTTGAAGTTCTTGCTTTCTGCTCCTCAGTACCTACAGCAGAAAGGGCCGTAGATTCATTCTTCTTAGCTATAGTATACCGGGCCCATACACACATTTTGTGGATGAGTTCTCTGACTTTGCTCTGACCTTAACATATGACCGTAACATATTCTGACAGTGTTTTGCTTGTTGGTGATTTGAACAATCGTGAATCCTGATCCTCTTGCAAAGGTTTTTCTTTCTATAACGGATGAGCTTGGATTTAAACAGCTTGTCCAGCACCCTACCCACAACAGAGGAAACACGCTGGATCTCATCTTTGCCCGTGGTGTTGATTTCTCAGACCGTCTCACCTTACACCTCAGCTTTATCCGACCACTTCATGCTTACTTTCAGGGTGGTGGTATCTTTCCGCTGCCGTCGCATCACCCCTGCGGGTAGTCTTACTGAAGACTTTAACACAGCTTTATCTGCAGCCATCGACTCTGCTGCTCCTCTTATTGTTAAAAAGCGAACCACCAAACGGCCAGCGCCTTGGTTCAATGAGGAGACTCACACCCTCAAACCAACCTTTCATCTTGCATGGCATGACAGCCTGCTCAGCTATAAAGCTGCATCACCTCAGTCGGCTCCTCACTCTTCAGCAACTTCTTGGAATTATTTGAGCACAAAATTGAGTATTAGAAAATACATTGATGCTTCCCCTACCCATCATCCTGAACATCATGCAAGAGAGGCACTGTGTACCACCTGAGGCAACCTTCCTGCAGTTTAGCACAATCTCCTTGGATGAACTTGCTAAACAAACACAGGCTTCTAAACCCACTACCTGTATGCTCTCCCCACCAAGGTTCTTATGGAACTTTCCCCTGTGGTTGGGCCTACTATGCTCAACATCATGAACTTATCCTGGAACAGTTCCATCTACTTTCAAGACTGCTGTGATAAAACCTCTATTGAAGAAGCCCGGCCTAGACCCAGAAGTACTTAGCAGCTATCGGCTATCGGCTATCTCTTACCTTCCTTTCAAAAGTACCGGAAAGAATTGTAGCTGATCAAACCATCAATCACCTGATCCAGTCTGGGTTTAGAACCTTCTACGCCACTGAAACTGCTGTGACCAGAGTAGTAAATTATATTTTCCTTACCATGGACAGCAATGCAAGTTCCTTGCTGGTGCTGCTCGACTTAGTGCCGCCTTCGACACAATCGACCACAGCATCCTCATTGATCGTCTCCAACACTGTTGGCATCAAAGGCTTGGCTCTTCTCTGGTTCAGATCTTACCTATGCTATTTGCTATCTACATGCTCCCTCTTGATATTATTCGCAGTTATGGAATACGTTTTCACTGTTATGCTGATGACACCTACATCTATATTCCTATCAGGTCAAACGACTTCCAGATCCAGAATGTTGAATCCTGCCTGACTGCAATTAAAAGATGGATGTCCCAAAACGACCTGCAGCTTAACACAGGAAAAACAGAGCTGATAATCATCGGCCCGAAGCAACAACGACCACTATTTGAAGTTGTCACACTGTTGTTTGAGGGCTCTACTGTGGCCCAAAGCTCTTGTGTTAAAAATCTTGGTGTCTTGTTTAACCCGATGCTATCTTTCGATCAACATGTAAAATGTATAACCAGAACTGCATTTTGCTGTCTGCCGCAGATGCAGAGACACTCATCCATGCGTTTATATCGTCTAGACTAGATGTATGTATTGCACTGTTCTCTGGGTTACCAAACTCCGCTACGCCTCCAGCTTGTGCAGAACGCTGCTGCTAGACTTTTGACGAGGACCAGAAAGTTTGACCACATTACTCCAATTCTGTCCTCGCTCCACTGGCTTCCAGTTAATGCGAGGTCAGATTTCAAGGTGCTACTACTTACTTATAAAATCCTACACGGATTAGCACCCTCATACCTGAAGGACCTTATTGGTCCCTATTGTCCTTCTCGACCCCTCCGGTCTTCAGGAGCCGGCCTTCTATCAATCCCAAAAATCATAACGAAATCAGCAGGGAATAGAGCGTTCTCCTACTGAGCACCCTTTCTGAGGAACAGTCTGTACTCAGGGAAGCAGATTCTGTTAAAATATTAAAATCTAAACTTAAAACCTACCTTTTTACAGTTGTTTGGCGCCTAGGAGTGCCCCTCAGCTCTCATTACAGCTAAATCGACCCATTAGCCAGCACTAGACTAGAGGTTCTCCACATGTTCCATGTCCACCCTACCCCATCTAACCATCAGACTGATAGCTACTAGGCTAGAGGTTCTCTACATGGTCCATCTTATCATCAGACTGATAGGTACTAGACTAGAGGTTCTCGACATGGTCCATGTCCACCCTACCCCATCTAACCATCAGACTGATAGGTACTAGACTAGAGGTTCTCTACATGGTCCATGTCCACCCTACCCCATCTAACCATCAGACTGATAGGTACTAGACTAGAGGTTCTCTACATGGTCCATGTCCACCCTACCCCATCTAACCATCAGACTGATAGGTACTAGACTAGAGGTTCTCTACATGGTCCATGTCCACCCTACCCCATCTAACCATCAGACTGATAGGTACTAGACTAGAGGTTCTCTACATGGTCCATGTCCACCCTACCCCATCTAACCATCAGACTGATAGGTACTAGACTAGAGGTTCTCTACATGGTCCATGTCCACCCTACCCCATCTAACCATACCGCAGTTTGCTTCTGTTTTCAGTGTGCTGCTGTGATCCCCATCTGAAGGATACCAGCCACTCAAATTATATTCTCATTTTAATATGTGTATGTATATTATTTTCTTTGTACATCACTATATGTCACTTATGGCACCCATGTCACTCCTGAACCATCCCTGAAGGAGGGATCCCCTTCCACTCTGCATTCCTTCTCAAGTTTTCTTCCTCCATCGTTAAGGGAGTTTTTTCTTGACCTTTGGGGGGTGTTGAGACTGGAACTGTGATACAATTGACTTGACTTGACTTGAGATGGCGTCGTCTACAGACCTGTTTGGTCTGTATGCTAACTGGAATGTCACACTGAGTTGTAAGACACTCAATAGGAAAATGAATTAGGATTTATAGTTTTTGATCTGATTCAGTGAAATCATGTTATGTTTATAACAAAGCACATAATTTACATAGCTACTTTAATATTTGCCATTCATTTCAGTGTAGATGTGTTGAGTTCACTTGAGATTAGTTTGAGAAACATAATTAAAAAAATTCTATTTATTTTTCCATTTATTTACTTCCAAAATGTTTGACTATTTAAAACAAATGTTTTACAGTATTACTTTTAAGAGATAACCTTTAAATATATACCTGTTGTTTTTTAAAACAACAGGTTGTGTTTGACTTTACATTCAAGTACAATGCTTACTCCATTCCCTCATGCAGTATGAATTTCCTACAATACTAAACTATACTATGACCTATACTATATACTAAAAACATACTATAACAATACAAATAACAAAGGGATGCATTTCGAGGGCCTGCTAGTTTTAACCACTCAAGCTATAGTGTTTTCAACTAGTGATGTGCCGGTCGCGAACGAGCCGGCTCAAAGAGATTTTTTTAATGAACGACGGGAGCCGGCTCGCACCCGCGAACGAGCCGTTATTGATTTGTTACGGGTGCTCTGCGTACTGCAGTGACTGAATGTCACGCGCATGCTGTGCATCACGTGAGGATAGACAAGGAGGAGGGGCGGCGCGTGCTCAGTGCTTGTTGCTAACAGAGGGAGAGGAGAACACACGGGGAAGTGTCAGTTTGCGTCGCGCTAATAAGATGAGTGAAAGTAGGAAAAGAAGCAGCATTTGGCTGAATTTTAACAAACACAAAGGCAATTGTCAACATGAAGCTCTCATATAGAGCAGGGTCCACAAACCACCTCCACAGGCTCTTGAGAACTGTGCATCCAACAGTTCAGTTGGAAGAAAAAAGGCAGACTGCCTGCTTGTGCCAGTGTCTACTCCACCTGTTGCTGCTGCAGCTACAGGATCTACCCCCCATGCGTCAGGTACCCAAACACCAACAGCTACACAGACCTCAATAACACAATGGATATCAAAGGCAATGAATGACCCCAGCTAGACACAACATAGTGGATGAAGAATTGGCCAAAATGATTGCAAGTGATTTCCAACCATTTTCCATTGTGGAGGACAAGGGATTCCTTCACACAGGCTCTCAATCCAATGTATGTTCTGAAACAGGGCAGATAATAACGGAGAGAAGAAACCGGATCAACCCTCTAAGCTGAGGCACTTGGTCTTCCTCAATGCCAATCTGCCCTGAAAAGAAGAAGAACAGGTTAGGATAGTTGACGGTGGTAAGTTCATTAGAGACTGTTTTATACTGCTGTTTTGCACATTACAATATTGTTTTTTTATGATAGACTGTTATTTGCTGCTGTTTTGAGCATTGCAATATATTTATTTTCATTGTTTGTTTTTATTTATGGTTATTTATATTTTTTAAGATTTTATGTCAGCTGTTGCTGTCTTTTGTTCTACATGTTATACTGAAATAGAGCCCTGCTGTTTTGTTAGGGATTTTTGTTTAAATAAAAATGTCAAATATACAAAAATACAGTAGCTGTCCTTATTTTAAATGTCTATGCTTAAGTTGTTCTAGGTGTTGCTATCTGCTTTGTGTAGCGTGGTTCTACAAGCAAGTCAGTGCATTCATTGGGTGGTATCGAGTTACAAGGGTCTATAAATGCAATGAAAACAATTGGCCACAGCAAATCATTTATATTAAAAATGTTTTACTTTTGAATACTTCAGTACAAAGGATGTATTGAATAATTTAAGTGATGTGTACACATATAAATAATTAGTCAAAATAGGGCTAAATTTGATTGAATTATAAAAGGTATATGTGGTAAAATAGAAGAGCCGTTTGGGAGCCGAAAGAGCCGGCTCTTCTTGGTGAGCCGAGCCAAATGAGCCGGCTCACTCAAAAGAGCCGGAATTCCCATCACTATTTTCAACCATGGAATCAACCTGTAGACCAGCCGTTACGTCCACACATGGGTTTTCTCTCTTACGCAACATTATAGACTCCTCCCCTTTCCAATGCCCATTTACCTTACGTCTGCGCCTGCGCAGTGAGGCTCTGCGCCGCCATTGAAGGGACCCATGATCAGTGAAGGGTCAGAAGCACTTCGTTGGGCAACTGCCGCACGTTTTCTTCCATCTTCTATCAGAAGTTTAGCGTGAGCTGACTTTTAAATCTATAGCCCAGCATCTAGTGGATGTTTGTCGTGGGTGATCAGTGGTCTGTTTAAAGTCAGAGGGACGTGTTGTACAGCGTTAGGAAGTAACGGATCCCAAACCCTTAGCTATCGAAGCTAGGCTAGCCCCTAGCTCCCTGGCTAGCTGCCCACGAGCTGAGCGTCGCCCGTGAGGTCCTCCATGGATCCGAGGACCGCCTGGCTCCAGCCCGAACAACGAGGACCGGCCAACAACCTGTGGATGCAGATTTGGGAAACGACACAAGTCCTGGGGTATCTACATGTGAATAATAACTACTCGACACCCGGGCTGAAGGAGAACATTAACGGCGCGTCGGGGGACGCTGTGAGCGGCCGACTCGGGGCTGTCACCTCCGACCCGAGTCCGGGCATGGCCCTCTCCACGGGGGACCGGGACCTTCTCAAACAACGGGACTTCATACCGCTGGAGTCCAACAACAACCACATCAATCGAGCTTTGGGCAGGGGGGGGGCTGGTGGCGGGGTGCACACGGGGACCGGGGTCGCTCTGGGTGCAGGACACACCAACAAGAGGAAAAGGGACAATAAGGCCAGCACCTACGGCTTCAACGGCAGCCTGCTACACACCGGGGGGTCCACCGCCTACGCCGGGACGCCCTGGAAGGCCAGGAACTACTCTGAAGGCGTTGTGGGGTAAGACGTGTTCAACGGGTGGTTGAGGAGCACATACTCCTGTTTAGTGACCTTCACAGCCCGGGTGTCACGGCGCTGCTGTAGTCCATCCCCGTTGACCTTATCGGAGAGGGCTGGTTTAAAATAGTGTTAAAATTACATTTACTTCATATTCACATAGAATCTTGCGGGCGAACGACTTGCATGAATAATAGGTTTCTTACACTTCAAGTTTTCGCAGGATATATAAATGTTGTATCTTATGTATTGGGTTATACATGCAAGTACTGTGCGTCTGTGTTAGTGTAGTAACATTTATGAACACACACTGCCTCCACACACACTGCCCCAATACACAACACACACTGCCCCAACACACACTGCCCCAACACACACTGCCCCAACACACAACACACACTGCCCCAACACACACTGCCCCAACACACAACACACACTGCCCCAACACACAACACACACTGCCCCAACACACAACGCACACTGCCTCAACACACAACACACACTGCCCCAACACACACTGCCTCAACACACACTGCCCCAACACACAACACACACTGCCCCAACACACAACACACACTGCCCCAACACACACTGCCCCAACACACACTGCCCCAACACACAACACACACTGCCCCAACACACACTGCAAAAATGTAGTTTTCACAATGACATTATATATAGAAGTGTGTATATGTATGTGTGTATATAGATATATATAGATATAGATATATATAGATAGATATATATATATATATATATATATATATATATATATATATATATATACATATATCTATAATGTGTATATATGTGTTAAACCTGTGATACTATTGTAGGAGGTGTTTCTTAGTTAGTAAGGGCTCAGCCAAACTTTCCTGTTCCCTAGAAACTGTCTGTGAGCCAGGAGAACGTGGCCTGCTTTAATGTTTTTTTTTATTACAGACGGCATTACAGATGATGGCAAATCATTGACAATGCAATGGTTTTCCCCTTTCATTGGTTTTTATTAATAAGCTAATTGAAAAAACTGAAGAGAACCATAGCCTATTCAAGAGGACCTCTCTACCTGAGTAATAAGCATCAGACCTGTTCAGGTGGGTGGGGCAGCATTTTAAAAGTTATTTTGCATAGTTTGAATACGTTTGTGTTGGCCTGACATGTGGAGGCAAGAAGCACAGCAGAGCTCATGTCCTGGGCTTCTCATTTATAGTCATATGGAAGCACTGTGTTTTCAAGTGACATTCCTCAGTGATTAGGTCCTTTAGTAATTCCAGAACCTGAAGCCAAGAGGCCATGATCTTAGTTAGTCACTCTACTCCTGTAACATACTGTGCTCTTTCTTCCACTGTTCATTTGAACTGAACTTTGCCATGCATGTAACGTGTGACTTAAAATGTATTTCGTAATGTTCAGATGCTTCTACATCCCCCATACACGGCTATCAAAGTCCAACAACACTTTTCTTTTTACAAGCTATGAGATACCAAGTTTGTGTGTAAAAAAAACAAAACAAAAAAGCCCACCCTAGTGATATTATCATTGTACAATCACTGACACACATTTAGAAAATTGCAGTAAGCGGATGAAGGGGTGGGAACAGACAGGGTTTTCCGCAAACTCTATTTGGAAGTTTAGTCAATGCAGAGGGTCTCTGGTGAAGGCGTGGGCGTAGTAGGAGTAAGAGCTGTGTTTACATGCTGAGCTCACCCCATAGTCAGAGTTTTTTGCAGTGTTCTGACAGCAAGAGAACCCAGAGCATTTCCTATTATGTTTTTTATTCACTGACCAATGAGTTTTCTTAACAATGAAAGAGTCCATAATATCCCTGAAAAAGTATTTTAGGTTTTTGTCTGGGTTTAGTCCATTACTATTAAGTAGTAACAGACCCTTTTAACCACTACGGCTAAAAAAAATGTATACATTTCTGAGTCTGGCTGCATTCTTTCTCTACATACAACTTGACTTCACGTGTCGTGTCATTTCAACTCTCACTAAAGTGGTATGCATGACTGAGCCAATTAGCCTTGTATGAATTATTAAGAGCTGGTCTGCATCAATCCCCAACTAGGGAGCTGTAATCACCTGTGCGTGGCTTTTTGCCCACTTGCGTGTGGCTCACAGCTTCAGCTGAGCTACGATGGCTTTTCCCAACATGTCACATGTTCCCAACATGTGGACAAGCCCTCTAAAATCTAAATCTGGAGGTTTGAATCATCTTTATTGCTCACATACATGTGCACAGTGAAATGTGTTTCTCTGCATTTAACCCATCCTAGTATTAGAAGCATTGGGCAGCTATTTTATATACAGCACCCAGGGAGTAGTGTAGGGGTCTCGTGCCTTGCTCAAGGGCACCTCAGCAGTACCCAGGTGTTTTGGGGACTTGAACCAGCGACCTTCACCTGTGTGTTTGGGTGACACAAACATTTGCTGCATATCACGTTTGTATAACCATGCAAGAGTAAGTTCCCATCTAACTAACAGATGGCTCCTGTATACATGAAGGCCTGTTCAGCACCACACCCAGCTGGGAATCTGCTATGGGCCTCTTCCTCACCAGTGTTTCATCCATAGCCTCCCCCCTGTGGAGATGTCTTGTCCCTCTTTTTCAGGTGTTTTTCTCTGAATCTCTTTTTTCACCATCCCCTCTCCTTAGAAAATAAGCAGTGGAATGAGCTTTTGGATAACCTTGGGGAAAGCTGGAATTATATCTCTAGCTGCATACTTGCATATGATTGTGTAACATGCCAATGTTACATGGAAGGTGGATGATCTGTGTTCCCCACCCTAAGCAACTGAACTGTAATTGGACCTGCAGGGGAGGGGCTTGCTGCTGGTTCTTGTTACATGGTGCCAACTCCGCCCTCCTCTGTTGGCTATCCCATGGAAGGAAGCAGGGCTGGGCGGTTCCTTTACTCTAAATGGAAACCTAGTCTACTCTGTTTTGAGTGTTACCTAAGGTCAGTGTAGCCTAGACTGTTTGCGCTTCAGTTGTGTTCATTCCTAATATGGGTTTTAAAAGGGATCAAGAAACTTAAACTTAACAAAAACATTCTCCATTAATTGTTTAAACTTTGAGTGTTCAGTAGTGTGTACAAAACTATCAGTTTTATGGTACTTTGACTATTATTACCATAACAAACGGTCACTCAGTGTTGTCAGCAAGAAGTTGTGTAATTTCTCTCCTAGTCTTTTCTATATAGCAGTCTTTTCGACTCCATCAGTCATTATGGCAAACACTGGTTATTCATCCAGCACCCAAAGCGCCGCTCTAACCCCATTCACACACTCCTTCCTCCACACAGACCAAAGGCTCTGGTCCATTTATGGCTAAATGAAACCTAGAGCTTCTGTGTGATTTCTTAGGAAGCTATCTAAAGGAAAAGCCTCTCCCTGTGTTGTCCAGTGTGGTGTAACTTTATTTATCTTTTTTACCTCTTGACCTGCCATCCCGTCCAACGGGATGGCAGGTCAAGAGGAACACAAGTTAGTTTACGACTGCTACGGTTTCTTCAAGTTCTACAAAGGTATTAATAGTCTGTCTTTCATTCCTCTCTAGGTGAGTTGAAGGTGTCCCTTTAGGAAGCTTTATCCAACTCAATGAGAGCTCACTGACTATAACAGATTCCTCACACAAGAACCACGCATGGAATAACTTGTATAAACCCCAATGTTATGTTAAACCATATTAAATCAGCATTCACTCGATCACAGAAACCCCCATCCCCCATTAATGGTGTCTCCCTGCAAAGGATGTGAGACGGGCACAATTTAGCCAGCTCTGTTTCTGATGCTCCGTTTAGATTAGATGATATTCTAATGTATTGTCATTGCACAGCACGAATACAGTACAGCGAAAATAATCTGGCATCTAACCAGAGTGTACAAGTGCATGGTAATATATAATGTATCATGTATCAACCTCTAGCTTATGGCTGGGCAATATGGCCCACATGTTAGCACAGTGTGTTGTTTCATGTACTGCCCAGCACTAAATGTAGAAGGTGGGGCATGCCATGGCTATTGGGTACACCCGTCTCCATGTTGGCCCTCACCCGTCTCCGTGTTGGCCCTCACCTGTCTCCGTGTTGGCCCTCACCCGTCTCCGTGTTGGCCCTCACCCGTCTCCGTGTTGGCCCTCACCTGTCTCCGTGTTGGCCCTCACCCGTCTCCGTGTTGGCCCTCACCCGTCTCCGTGTTGGCCCTCACCCGTCTCCGTGTTGGCCCTCACCTGTCTCCGTGTTGGCCCTCACCTGTCCATGTTGGCCCTCACCTGTCTCCATGTTGGCCCTCACCTGTCTCCATGTTGGCCCTCACCTGTCTCCATGTTGGCCCTCACCTGTCTCCATGTTGGCCCTCACCTGTCTCCATGTTGGCCCTCACCTGTCTCCATGTTGTCCCTCATCCTCTCATGTTGGTCTACATGGTGCTTGAGTAGGCCTCGGCCAACATCCGGCTGGTCGAACTACAAATGCATACTTATGTCCTACACAAGCAAATGCGATGAGGCCCTTTGCCACCACAGTGGCGTTCTGGTCATCCAAGTGACCCTATCATTCAAAATGCAACACACCAGGGTTTTTTTCATTATTCAATCAAATTTCCTGTGCAGTTACAGATAAAATTACATAAAAAAAAATAAAAGGAATGTGAACTATTAATTCCTGTGAATGTCACAAAAAAAACTAACATGTCACATGACATGTTATGTAGGGGTGTAACGATAACCTATACACATCGGAGTCTTGGATACGGCTGCATCGATTCATGTGACTTACACATGACCCATTGGCTGGATGTCATGCGTAACAGACAATTATGACAATTACTGTGCATTACTCAATGAACAATAGTGTTTATGTATGTAAATGTAAATGTTTATCGAGGAACATAAATATATATCGAAGAAAATAACATTTGTTATGAGAGGTGTCGACACATCAGGCATGTGTTGATGCATAACATGCGTTGCTTATCATGTAGATCAGTTAATCCTTCTGAATAAATAATCTGAGTACCACAAAAAAGAGGGAACTGTGAAATAAGCAACCATAAATATGTTGAAGAGGGGGGCATTGGAAGGAATTCTGGGATATTTATGATTTGTGTTCCTTTGTAGGGGTTTGGTCACTCATTTTATTTTCCACACAGATCAGAGAGCAGTTATATTGTGAGTAATGGGGTTGAGAGATCCATGACTTGACATCACCTCTTTGGACATGACTACTACACAAGCTACTTATTGACAGTCGCACTTTCTGGATGAAACTAAGGGAGTGTTGGACCCACAGATGGTTCTTTTAAACTAAGGGAGTGTTGGACCCACAGATGGTTCTTTTAAACTAAGGGAGTGTTGGACCCACAGATGGTTCTTTTAAACTAAGGGAGTGTTGGACCCACAGATGGTTCTTTTAAACTAAGGGAGTGTTGGACCCACAGATGGTTCTTTTAAACTAAGGGAGTGTTGGACCCACAGATGGTTCTTTTAAACTAAGGGAGTGTTGGACCTACAGATGGTTCTTTTGCAGTGCAAAATAAACACTGACTTGTTTTGAAATAACATTCAGAATATTTTTTACTTCTACAAATCAGTTGATTCAAATCGTATCATTTTTGTATACCTGTAGCTTTTTGATCTGGTATCGTGGACCATGTATCTAGATATGAATCGTATAGTTTGCGGGGAAATGAACATACCCCTCATGTTTTCGGTTAGTTTCTCAGCCTTTCAGCCTTTTTCAATTAAGAATCGTGTGCTTTTTGTTTGGAGGTGGGCAGAATGTATAAGACATAAGAATAAATTCTGTGGGCGTGTCTCATGCCTTGTTTAATATTCCTATGGTTGGACAGATATTAATGAAGTCTAGTGACTTCATCTTGGTGTAAGGTTGGCATGAAGGCAGTTGAGCTCAGAGGGGAGCGCTGATGCTCACTTGCTCTCTAGTCATGGCCTAGCATGGGGATTATTCTGTGGACTCCAATCTCTCCTTTACTTTGCAATGTGAGTGCTGGTTAATATCCTAACGTGCTGCTGAGATTTATTCTGTGCCCGCGGGTCCATTGACCTCTTCGGTGCTGTGCGTTGTCTGCTTTGCAGGCTACACGAGGAGATAAAGGACTTCTACGAGTACATCTCCCCACGGCCTGAGGAAGAGAAGATGAGGCTGGAGGTTGTGGACCGGATCAAGGAAGTCATTCACGACCTATGGCCCAGCGCGGAGGTAAGCAGTGTGTATTGGAACTGCGGGACAATGATTGGAAATAGTCTGACAATATTTTGTCATGCTTATGAAGTTGCTATTAGCTATGCTTTAAGTAGTGGTGCTTTTATAATGTGTCTATTGTAGCTGCCAAGTGGTCAGTTGTTTGTCTGAGCCCATTGTAGGTAGTTCTACCCAAGCTTGGCCAATTGCTTTGTTAATTGTCTGAGAGGGGCTCACACTCCTGGCAGAATTGTATTAAGCCACTTCCTGAAAGCGACTTGGAGTCTCAAAGACTTTGGCAACCATGTGTCTGCTTCCTATCCCTGTCCACTTTTTCCGGAGGTCGCACAGACACTGGGTCAGCCCCATGTGCCACTCCCCACAAATTTGGAATTGCCAGTCGGCTGTTCAGAAAACTGAGTTCATATCAGGTTATGTATCCTTTCTTTCCCTTAACTTTTTTGACTCGCCCCAGAAAACGCCTGCCTCGTCCGTGAGTAACGTATTTCTTCCGGACTATAAGTGGCGCCTGAATATAAGTCGCTCTCATCAAGAAATGTATTAAGAGAGAAAAAAAAGTCGCTTCGGTGTACAACTCGCATTTACCAGCCAGAAGACATAACTGGAGTCGTAACTGCACCGTTGATAAGGATGCTCCATTCGAGCTCTCAAAAAGGCTGATCAGATGACACGAAATACAGTTTACTCGGTGCGCGGCCAAAAATTGACCTGCTGATGTCCCGCAGATCAAAATATTCAGCTTTTTTCTATTTCACATAAGTTTCCTGCTCCTTTGAATTTCACACGGCACTGTTTAATTTCCAGTCAAGCTCACCATTGTGGTAGTTTTTTTTTTTGTCCACCATGCTTTTCTGATGAGTTCCTGGAGGAACTTGACATACTTTTCTCCCACTTCCCTCACGATGGTTTCAGACTCGTCCTTTTTGGCGACTTCAACTTCTGACTGAGAAGCTGAGAAACAAGACTGTCATCTTCGGTTTCCTCGTCTTCGTTCAACCTTTCCCTCTCCCACAGGGCACTAGCAACCAGCTGCACCTGATCTTCACCAGACACTGCTCTACTGCAAAATAACTCTCCACCTTTTTGACAACTATTATTATACTCTCTTTTTCCTCCATCCACCTGCTCCCTGACTACTTATTTGACATTAAGGTCAACAATATCTGATCCGCCATCCCTCACCCCCCGGCTCCGACCACATCTGTCTTCCTTCCATCCCTCCCTCTCTTCCACCCTCTCCACTTTTTACCCAACAAATGTTCTGGTTCTCCACTCAAGGAGAGAGGTTTTTCAACTTGTTACATCTAGCCGCCCTACCGCATGCTCTTGACCTGGTTCCCTCCCCTGAGTCACCCGCTTCTGAACCCCTCCGAGGTCAAGAACTACAGACCGGTTTCCCTTCTACCTTTCCTATCCTAAACTCTTGAACTGTCCTTTCCACTCTACCTCTAGTTTTATACAGATACGCACGCAGACTAGACTAAATACAGTCCGTTAAACTGAATTTCAGGGAACAAAGGGATGAGGAAAAAATGTGGTTGACCAGCACTGCCAAAGATAATTGAATGCCCAGAAGAAAGCACCTCTTATGATCTTAAGAAGGCAAATTGCGTATCTGACAAAACCAAACTTCTACCTACTATGCAATGTAAGAGGGCCCTCGTCTAGCCAACGGTAAACGGAACAATCGCAAGGAATAATAACCAAAAAGGCATACAGACAAGTGGGCATAGTGACCCGGAGCTGCCGATACGGCGACGAGCACAGATTAAATAGACAGTGATTGTATGGCTGTCAACGACTGGCCAATGCGAAACAAGATGAGGTCACGGGGAGTAGGCATACAAATATACCAGAAGTGACATCAAATTGATTGACAGTACTATGGAGGAATGATGAAGTACGTTAAGGCGGGAAGGCTTCACCTGAATGGAGATGAATGAAACAAAGAAACACATGCACAGGGCAAACGGGATAACCTCACAAACGGCCTAATCTAATTATTTTAATGATTTCATCCCACGCGTTTTGAGCCAAATACACGGTTGATCCATGTTATGTGATTATTATTAGATGTTTTCACTGCTTATGGTTATTATAGGATATGCGGGTTTGGGTCAGGCTGCAGATCTTGTGCCAATGGGTCAGGTTGCAGAACTGGCTATATGAGGGTGGCAGGGCGGGTTTGGTATTGCACCTCGCGGGAGTGGATCTTGGAAATCCGAACAATGCAGGACTACACTATGCTGCTAGAGCAAACTCCCTCTCCTCGGTCTTGATACTCCTGGACTTGTCTGCAGCATTCGACACTGTGAACCACCAACCACCATTCTCTTTTCCACCCTTGATGAGATAAGTGTCTCGGGCTCCGCATCCTACCTGACTGGTCGCTTCTACCAGGTGACACGGAGACCGACTGAGGTCTGTCCAAACCACGCAGGCTGACTACGAGGGGTCCTCTTCTCTCGCTATTTGCCATTTGCAACAAGTACAATGGAATGTTCTACACAACATATTTTGGTTCTGTTGTCCACTCACCAGGACTTCCCCTACCACTGCTATGCCGATGACACCCAATTGATCTTGTGGTTTGCCCCCTCTGATTAGTGGAGGCGTGCATCTCAGCGTGGATGTTGATGCACTACCTTAAGGTCAACCTCGACAAGACTGAGCTGATGTTCCTCTTGGGGAAGGGATGTCCACAAGAGACCTTAATGCTGTGTTGACGCCTACTCGGACTTCGATGAATCTGGGTGTGACCTTGGATGACCAACTGTCGTTCTCGGCAAACATCGGTGACATGCTCTTGCAGATTCCTTCTCTTCAGGAGTATTCGCTCCTTCCTCACATACGAGGCTGCGCAGGTGCTCATCCAGACTTGTCATTTCCCGCCTGGACTACTGCAACTCCCTCCTTGCTGGTGCCCTGACGGCTGCCATCAGACCTCTGGAGCTTGTTCAGAAAGTTGCAGCTCGCCTGATGTTCAAGTGCCCCAAATTCTCCCACACAACTTACCTTCTCTGTTCTATTGGCTTCACCATTTGTCATTGCCCCTGATTGATGTACTTATTGTGTAAAGTATAGGGAACGTATTGTACTTTTACCTGAGGACTGGTTCTGCTGTTGGAGGCTTGTCGGAAAGGAAATGCACTTGTGGTGCACATTGGTGATTTCTGGTGACTAAAAGTTATTTCTTGCCTATGTTGAATGCACATATTGCAAGTTGCTTGGGACAAAAGCATGTGCTAAATGATTGTAGTATAAGAGCCATATGAACTTTAGGATCAAATTAGTCTAGCATCTGCTCGGTAAATTGAAACTATGTGAAGTGTATAAAAAAACTGAGTTTCGCTCAAGTGCTTATATTCTGACCTTTCTCTGACAGCAAAAATGGAACACATTTTATTGTGAAGGGCAGCCAAAATAGGAATGTTGTAAAACTTGTTTAGCAGGCTGCCTTCATTACTACTGTGGTTAAATTAAACGCTAGACTGAGTGTTTTTGAATAGTGGTCCTATTAAACCAGGCTTTCCTGGAGAGGACGGAACTCCTAAGATTATGGACCTCACCCACACAGCTGGCTGCCTGAGATTCTTGCAGGATGAGTCAGTTCTGTATTGGCAAGTCGGACGCAGGGAATATTTGGGCTGCAAATGGGTATGATAAAGATGGCAACTGCCTTAGTCAAATACTGTTGTTTTAAAGACTCAATTTATTAACCAATTTATTGTGGTATGGTGCATCTTTCGAATCAGGCTGAAGGGGTTTAAAGGCAAATAAGGCTTCAAATGGTTGCACTATTCCTGGGCTTCCAGCAGTTGACTACACCAAACCCGAACCTAGCTGGCTCCAGTGAGACAGTTTTTACATGTTACATGTTGATATAAATGGCAGTTTGCTTCGTGGACAACTGTACTTCTGTGTTGTCACAAAGGCTGTTTTATAGGAAGCCAGTTGGATTATTTAGAATTAACTGAATCCCATCAAATGGATATAATATAATAATGTTCATAATGACATGACATAGGTAAACTTAGATGCACATTTTGTTATCAAAACATTTGAATTGCCCTGCCATTTTGCTACATCTCAGGCACTTTGATCTAGTTCTATTTCATTACTTTTTGAATCCCTAAATAAACAAGTTAAACAGGATTATTTTGGTCGTTCCATTTTCTTTCTCATATATTTAGCCTATGGCTGTTTGGCTGGGTGCCATCAGGCCCACTGCGTGTCATGTTGCTGCTTGTAAGGCGTCCTATACGCTGTCTAACATAACTACTGCAGGACCTATCCAGCAAGACCAGTTCTCAGCACAGCAAGAGCTTGTGCTGCAGGAGTGCTTTGCCTGGGAAAAAAGCCATCAATGACTGATAAACTATATCAAAACTGTCATGACATGATGTCACATAAGTAGTTTGGGCCTCTTAAACATAATACAAATGTTTGTGCTTCTGTTTCAGGTCCAAGTGTTTGGGAGCTTCAGCACTGGTCTTTATCTACCAACGAGGTACGCTGTTTGAATACTACATTTAGCGTCCAATAAAAAACATCTCCTAACCCACACATTCTCCAGACATTGCTTGGCTTTTTAGCCCCTTGACACTGTACTAAGGTGTGTGTCTGAGTGCCTGTCCCTGTGGGTGTGTGTTCCCCGTTGAATATTTGAAAGTGGGTTTACTTGTCTGTGCTTGCAGACAAGGTTTCTGTATTTAGTCGTCTCCTCCTCCTCCTCCAGTGATATTGACCTGGTGGTGTTTGGGAAGTGGGAGACCGCCCCCTTGTGGACTCTGGAGGCTGCTCTGCGCGAGAGGAACGTTGCGGACGAGAACTCGATCAAAGTGCTGGACAAGGCCACGGTACGACTGCCTTGGGACACCGCACAAATGGGCTCTATTTTAGTTTACATTGTTCTCCATTGTATGGATATGATGGGTATTTTAGGATGATATTGCAATATATATATAGATTTGTTTTTTTTTGTTTTTTTACATTTTGGGTATCTCGGAGATGAGTGTTTTTTAGTAATTGTTTTGGTGGTGAATGTTGTTGCGTGTTGCTGTACTGTTCCCAGGTCCCCATCATCAAGCTGACTGACTCCTTCACTGAGGTCAAGGTGGACATTAGCTTCAACGTGAGGAGCGGAGTCAAAGCAGCACAGCTAATAAAGGAATTCAAAGAGGTATGCAACATGTGTAGACATGGAAATAAATGTCTATTCTTTGTGTTCACACTTTGGCATTTGGATGTTTTTTCAATAAGAAAACAAAACTTAAAAGGCCTATGTGCTTATGTTAAAGAATGCCATATCACCACTTGTGATGTTGGCTGGTGAAAAAGCTTTTTCTGTCAATCAATCCATGCTCACTCATGTCAGTCGCTACACTTAAGATCACCAGTTGCCATTGCCTGGGAAGGAGTCTTTGCTTGTTGGTACATGCTGGCATTGCTAGCAGCTTTTGGTTGGTGGACCTCCTAGCACCCGCACAACGACGTGGATGGCTGTCTAAAAGTTATTTTAAGCTTTGTTTCATTACCATCCTTCTTCTGACATTGCATTTCCTGTCATGCTGAGAAAACTGACATTTTTAGCCTGACAATATGTATTTGACTAAACTTTTAGTACTCCCTTAACATAAAACCAGCTTTTAACAATTGGCACGTTAGATTAGATTCAAATGTAGTGTCATTGCACAGCACAAGTAAAGTACAGTGCAAATAGTTTCAGTAAAGTGCATGGTAGTATATAATGTACAGTGGTTAAATAATATGTAAAAACTGTCTACTAAAAAAAACTAGAACTTAAAACGGGTATAACTTAACTTATAGCGTAGGTATGAGATGTGCAGAATTCTAGGTATAGTATATTATAAGTATAACCGCTGTTGTACACCGGAGGCTGCTGTGATAACGGCGTGTGGCTGTATTGTCTTTGGTCCTGCAGAAGTACCCTGTCCTGCCCTACTTAGTGCTGGTGCTGAAACAATTCCTGCTACAGAGGGACCTGAACGAAGTCTTCACCGGTGGGATCGGCTCCTACAGCCTCTTCCTCATGGCTGTCAGCTTCCTACAGGTCAGTTAGGCACACACCCAACACCACTGGCCAGTCACTGCAGTTCTTTCAGCCAAGAAAGGCATTAATAGAAGGTTAAAAGGGTTAAAAAAAAGTTTACAAACTAGAAGATTTAAGAACATCAATACACTAATCAGACAACCCTGAATTTTCATTGGAAGATAATGAGTGAAAAGTGTCCCAATAAACCGGTTAATTTGTGATAGAGGATTAACTTTCTATTTCCAGTTTAAAGTGTTTATCCTTTTCCAACATAAAGCGGTGTCTGCTAACAATTGTAGCCAATTACCTTGTTATTGATTTTTCTGGAGCGCCGTCTGTGCACACTGACACAACTGTGGAAGCCATCTTTTAGGCTGTTCAGGTTTCATCCAGTAATGATATCCAAACAGGCCACAGATCAACAGAACAGCGTGTGTAGAGATGGATATAGGAGCGATGAACAAAAAAAAGTCTAAATGAAAATGTAGAAATTGAAAGTAGTTTAGTAGTAACATCAAGGAGAGTGCTTGGGACCAGCGCTCATCTCAACACTAAGAGCTTGGCACGCGTTGAAAGTTTGTTCTGCCTTGAATACCTTTTTAATTCATTGGTTACCAGCTCAATGACTATTTTTGCATCATGTCTTGCCTTGAATGTGGGGTTGTTCAAATTTCCACAACGTCCCCTTTATCCATTGTAATGCTGTGTCCTTATACAGCCTTTGTTTTAATTTGATTTCAACTCAATATAGTGGTAGTGAAATAGAACCAACCTCAGAGTAGGGCTGCACAATTCATCTCATTTTAATCGTGATTACGGTTTTGCCCGCCACAATTTTAATGAGCATTATCATCAACAATATTGACATTTAAAATGCCTGCCCTGCTGCATATCAAATCAAGTGCTTCCTGAACTCAGTCAGCCGACCACCAGGGGGAGCTATCATGCACACAGCCGCTCACCCTGCAGCAGCAGCCTCAACAAAAAGTTCTGTCTGCCATCGACTCCCAAACACGGCTTTCTTCTGCTGTCCGCCAGCTATTCAATACCTTGTTCATTGAGGTCTTTTAACCAGATTTAGCCTAAATGCCGGCCAGCTGTTGTGTGATCCATGCACTAAACAACAAAGTTGTTTTTTTTAGTAAGGGTCTGCAACATTGAAATGTTGTTCTCTTGTTGAAGTCCCTTCCTCAATATGCTGACACCTAAACTCTATATTGCTCCATATCTCCAGGCTGCAGATGGAAGGTTTGAGGACCTGGAATGATTTGTTATACATTTTTCATTTCAAGTAGAGTATGTATGTATATATGAAGAGAAAGAAGGGATGTATTTACATCTGACAAATATGGCCCCCAGCTCTTCCTGGGGGTTCTCCTGAGTTCTGTGCCCCCTCCTGCTTCTCTTTCTCACCAACAATGACCAACAAGACCCCAATCCCTGCTGCGTTGTCTTGGTGAAGGCGAGCCGGGACCCGGGGCCCGGGAGTGGGCTCTCACCTGCCTCCGCAATGCTCTGCAATGCAGCAACTTTGACTTATTATAGATGGGATAATGCAAATGACTGGAAGCATCAAATACATTCCTATGTATTCTACCTGCTCTTATGTGGCTTATATGGCTGTGTGTGGACCAAAGGTATACAGGCCTTTGGCCACTGGGATCTTCTAGCCCCACTTCATCTCACGTGATGCTACTTAACCAATCAAATCGCTGCAGTGAGTACATTACACACACGCCAGAGAAAGTCATTTCACATGGAGTGCTCTAAAAACAGAAAGGTAGACAGTGAAAACTCCATGTTTTTTCTTCCCACGGGCAGTTCAAACCCAGTACGTACCTTGTTCCGTGGTAACTATTAAAAGTGTTAAAGTGAAGCAGCACTACAAAATAAAGCAAATCATCAATCATATCCACCCAAAATAAAATAAACCATCTAGGAGCCCAATATGATCGATCAATATGATCGGTCCAGCGGAATCATAACAAATTTACTGCCCAGCAACCTGCTAATGAAGTTCACAAAAATAAAGAAATCTTGCAGCCGTACCTCAGTTATATCTGGGTGGCTTGGTGGACCATAACAATCACATGTCAATCTGATTGTTTTTGGTAAGAGAGATGGCGTGACTTTATTTGAAGGTGAAGGAATTGTGGAGCAGATCATCCCGTTGTCCTCACCTTGCTGACGTGTGTTTTGTTGACGTTTGGACCTTCAGCTCCACCAATGCGATGACTTCCGCAGTCCTAGCACAAACATGGGCGTCCTGCTCATAGAGTTCTTTGAGCTCTACGGACGACACTTCAACTACCTTAAAACCGGCATCCGGATCAAAGACGGCGGCTGCTACGTGGCCAAGGAGCAGATGCCCAAGCGTGTGATGGACAGCTACCGGAGCTCCATGCTGTACATAGAGGACCCCCTGCAGCCCGGTACGACCGTCTCACTGGGCTTCGGTAGACAGACATTGGTCTGAACTCTTGTTCTTTCAATCGAAAGTTAATGCTATGCTAGAGATCTAGTCTTCCTTGTGCTTGATTTTAATTTATTGCAGCTCTTCTCTGCCCTCTTCACTCACCTAGGATCCATTAATTAGATCAATCCCCCATTGTGACGTTACGGTGTGCCCTCTGTAGAGAACGACGTTGGGCGGAGTTCGTACGGCGCCATGCAGGTGAAGCAGGCCTTCGACTACGCCTACGTGGTTCTCAATCGCGCAATGTCGCCCAGCACCAAGTACTACCCCAACAACCAGTTTGAGAGGTGAGGTGGTCCCCCCCCTTGTCTTGGCATTGGTTGTGTAAAGTGGAACCTTTCTGCCCAGTCCCAGCTTGGGCCTGTTGATGCCCATTATTTCAGGCTACTCATGTTCCCGCTAAATTATTTGATTTAAAAAGGTAAATAGGCTATCGATATGTAATATACATTTTTTGTTTTTTCTTATGCCAAAAAATATTTCTTTGACTTTTAGGCATAAATAAAAATTTCCAGCTAATAATTTTGAGTGCGACTCCCCTCTTTTGGTGTTATGAAATTTTAAATCCACAAAAAGCTTCTTGATATTGTGGGAACTACATTTTTGTGACGCAGGTTCAAGGGAACCTTAACTTTGGCGCCTTTTCCCCTCGCAGTATCCTGAGCCGAATAATCCGTGTGACTCGGGAAGTGGATGATTACAGGGACTGGATCAGTAAACAGTGGGGACGTCCACCTCAGAGTGACTCCGCCATTAACAGTAGGTCCACATCTGTTCATTATTCTGTCATTGGGATTCAGCTGATTTTATATGACTAGCCCCTGCCAGTGTAGAAGAGTTGTTGAGGAATAAGAAACCAAACCCTTTAATTCAGCCTCATGGCACCGTTCCCTCTTCACTCCACCCTGTCCTTCTCTGGTTGCCTAGGAAACGCTGTCACGCTGATGGTGGAGCCCCAGCGGCTGGACGAGTGCAACAACAACCTAACGGAGGAGGAAGAGGAGGTGGTAGAGCTGGTGAACACGCCCCACAGCAAGAGCTCCTCCAGCTCCTCCTCTCCGGCTCCCTCCATGTGCTCATCCCCCTCCCCCCTCTGCATATCCTCGTCCTCCTCCACCGTGTCCAGCGATGTGGTCAGTCCCATGCAGAGAGCACACACAGGGACATCATAAATACAGTTGTTTATGTTCTCAACCATCAAATAAGTTGGCTACTTTCTATTATTAGATCACTTGTTACCTTTTCTCTCCATGCTACCTACATTTAATCTAAAGCCATTCACAAGCTAATGCCAACTACAGCTTCATGCTTTGTTCTTCTATAGAAGAACAGAACACTGTCACTATTTTTATTAGTTTTCTGTCACTATTTTTCCAATCCCAATGTAACACTGGAGGGATTCCATTAGGGGGCAGCGATGAGCATTGTCCAACGTATGTGTTTGTTCATGCCCTTCAGGACTCTGACAGCAGCCCGTGTAAAACAGCCAAACAGCAGCCTGGCCGCGGCTCCAAAGCCCACAGAGACACGCCGGCCGTGGTGGCCAACAGCAGAACACAAGCCTGCACTCCTCCAGGCAGCCACAAGGGAGGGAAGGTAGGAACAGCTGGGATCATCCTCCCCTTGGGGGCCATAATAAACGGGGATCATGTTCATGTCAAGGTCCTTCACTGGAGTCCAAAGGAATTATAACAAATGATAATCCAGTTGACCTTTTGAGGGAAAGCTTTCATGTTTTCATCTCTTCTTGTCTCACCCCAATTCAAGATCAATGATTTCTGTCACTGCACTGCTCCTCTTCTTGCAAGGTTTAGGATACCAGGTCAGACTTCCGTAATCTCGAAATAAGAGCTGAAATAAGAGCTTCTGATAAGGCAAAGAAGAGACTGTTGAAAGCAGCAAATTTTCCTCTAGTAAAGATCACTAGTTAGACTCCTTATGCGGCTTCAAATGTGTCTGAGTTCAACATCACCACCAGACTACCCCAAGCTTCACCAAGAGCCCCGTCCTTCCTCCCCTACTTTCACAACCACCAGCCACCACGGATTTATATAGATACAATCTCAATTTGCTGCTTGTAAATTCATCCGATTGGACAATGCTTTAATTTCTCTCTTTTTCTAACTATTTATACCATATTGAATTGCTTAGCATCATATTATTTTTTATTATTAATATTATATATATATATATATATATTATATTATATTAATATATCGGAATTGTTGCATTGAGACACTTATGGCCCGCAGTGGTGAGACACGTATGGCCCGCAGTGGTGAGACACGTATGGCCCTCAGTGGTGAGACACGTATGGCCCTCAGTGGTGAGACACGTATGGCCCTCAGTGGTGAGACACGTATGGCCCTCAGTGGTGAGACACGTATGGCCCTCAGTGGTGAGACACGTATGGCCCTCAGTGGTGAGACACGTATGGCCCTCAGTGGTGAGACACGTATGGCCCTCAGTGGTGAGACACGTATGGCCCTCAGTGGTGAGACACGTATGGCCCTCAGTGGTGAGACACGTATGGCCCTCAGTGGTGAGACACGTATGGCCCTCAGTGGTGAGACACGTATGGCCCTCAGTGGTGAGACACGTATGGCCCTCAGTGGTGAGACACAGTTTGAGAACAGTTTGTGTGGGGGGGTTGTGAAAAGCTCTTCCTGTGTACGTTCCTTCCTCAGACCAGGATGTCCCGCTGCCACCAAAAGACGGACCAGCAGAGCTCGTCCCCCAAAAGCCATCAGAGCAACAAGCCACATCACCAGGGCAACGGCAAGAAGAGGAAAACTCCGAGGGAGTCCACGCAGGAGGAGCTGTGCAGATAGAGACCTGCGTGCCACGCTCTCTTCTGGACCTCCAGGAGTTCACTTGTCCTGCTGTCAGACTCCAGCCTTGGGAGGTGGTGTAGTTGTATTAAGAATCTGTCTCACTCAAGATTTTTGCCAGGGGACACGAGCATTTTATAGCAGAAAAAAAGAACAAAAAAATAATAGAAATGCGGTTAGGTTCTTGGACCCATATTGAACCATGAAGGATATTTGCGTGTTGCCTCAGTGGGGGTTCTCTCACGGTGGAGTTTCACCCAGTGGAGTTTCACCCGGTCGACTTCCACAGAAACGGTCTGGTCAGCCCCTGGTGGACGGGAGGACAAAGTACGGGGGTCTCGAATCTGCCGTGGAGCAAAAACCTGGATCTGCTGGACCACCTTTCAGCGAGGAAGATTACATTAAAATATTCACAAAAAAGAGGCGAGACTAAAAATGTTAAAGATGATGAAAAGGAGGACATTTCTTTAATTATTACTCTAAAAAAAAAAAATGCAATCAATGAGTGAGGACATAACTTATGCATGGTAGTTATTTTTGCTGGTGGGTGGTCTGTTTTTGTTGTCTTAACAGATTATTCAGATTTGTACAAAAAAAGATAAAAAAGGTAAAAACCAATACAAAAAACTGACAAAACCAAAACCAATCATAATAAATTGTTTCCCATGACCTTTTTACCAGATATAACGATTTGAGACGTTTGGGTCATTGCCAACACGTGTCATCAGCATCCATCTCATCTGCTGGCTTGCAGGGTGCTGTTAGCCTTTAGCCGACTGCATCCACTCCAATGGATGGCTGGCTAGAGATGAATCCCTCGTAGTGCAGAGTTTAGAGCCAAGAGTATAGGATGATTTAGTAAGGGGTGAAAATATATTTTTTATTAAATCAATCCAACACTTGAAAAAAAGAAAAACTCAAAGAAAAGGTGGAGGTGAATTGTTTGCCTCGTAATTTACCTTCTACAAAAATAATTTTATCTGTTAAATGTATTTATTTTTTTATTATATGGACATAGTATGGATAAGATGTGTATTCACTTTTGAGCCTGTATCTTTTGCGTCCTTGTTTTTGAATAGGAAAGGATATTGGGCAAATACAATTGATCAGGTACAGTTAAAATGTCATTTCAATGCCTTTTTCTTTCGGTAATAGTTGAGTGACCAAGTTACCGCTACCTAGAAATTATCAGACCATTTTGCAAGTCAAGAAGTTGAATGTGTTTGGTTAAAAGGGAGTTTCGAATTGTATTTAAGTATTGAAATGAATCCTCTCTTGCGGAGATCCCTGGTTTGCAGTTCAACAAGTAACCAATAGATGGCGCCATCGCGCAAGTCCTGTCCTTTAAGAGTTTGCGTACTGCATTTGGACGTCCCCCACCTACACGGGATCAATAAAGATCACCGCATCGAACTACAACCTGATAAGTGATCAGTGACATCACGCTTGCATGTGGAAATAACGGAAAGCACAAGCAGCCGCTCGGTGGTTTATGGTGACGGAGAGAACCAGCTGTTCTTTATTAACCATCAACCATCAACTAGAGCAGACGAACACCTCGACTCTGCGTTAAGACTCGAAGGGAATAAACAAACACGTAGAGTTGAAGTCTTGGTTTCTAATCAGTATTCTGAGATATGAGCGCTGGTCTGGAACCCTCCACTCACTCATTGATCAGTCCCTCCACTCACTCATTGATCACCTCCACTTGCAGGTTCTTCCATCTAAACTGCTCACCTGAAACGTCATGCAATAAAGACCCAGTAGACTCCATTAAAGGTGTTCTCTTTGTTTTGGGGACGATCTTCCGACTCGGAAACGAGTGGGTGGACGAGTGGGGGGGGCACCGGGGAATCGAACCGGAGACCGTCGGTAGGAAGAGGACTGCCCGAGGATCCGTTAAACAACTGGTTTACAAACACATGTCGACGAGTTCGGTAAGTTCTCCTGTTTCTACTGAACGGTTCATTAACTTGTCCGTCCGCATGTTGAGGTAGCCCAATAGATCTAATGTCTATATCTAATATGTAGTACTACCTGGTGACTTCGGGTCCACTTCGATGCTTTCTTAACTTTCTTTAAATTATGAAATGTGTTCCAACGTGTCGTTCTGTAACGAGTAGGAGCCTCTCATCGATCCATTCCTCTAATCGATCCCTTATTGACCACATTCTGTTCACCTTAGGGTTTATTAGGCTGCTCGTTTGAGTGTTTCTAATTGAAATTGTTTTTTGTCGCCTCATTTGGTCTCATTGTACGAGACGCCTATCAACCTAATGGATTGATTTATTGATCACTTGCGTATCAAACGCACATAGCAATTGATTTGGAATTGCAAACGATAGTGAAGGCGAAGCCTCGGTGATAAGAGCCGTTTGGGATCAATTACTCTGAAGATAAACCAAACCTAGTATAATACTAATAATACTATTAGTATTAAAACCATAGGTTGGTTCACATGTTGGATGGGCTCTTGTATGTAGAATGGAGTGTCCATGTCATCAGGAAGGTGATCAGTTGGGTTCTGTTCCTCCTCTAGTGTTAGTGTACCTCCTGTTGCCTGATCGATAACCTGTTCAGTCCCAGGGGGTCCAGCTGCTGTATTGGTTCATTTCTATCTTGTTTGAATATGATTCAAACCGTCCTTCTTTATAGTCCTAACTAGTCCTATAACAACATATTCAGGTGTTAGCTGATATAACTGGTTGTATTACTGGAGACTCACTCCATATATCAAGTTTCCCATCTATTTATTGATATTATATTTATATATATTTATTGATATTATAATATATATATATTTATTGATGTTATTATATATATATTTATTGATATTATTATATATATTTATTGATATTATATATATATATATTTATTGATATCATATATATTTATTGATATTATCATATATATATATATATATATTTATTTATTGATATTATTATATATATATATTTTGAGTCAAAGTTCAATTTAAAATGGTGATGCAGCAGTGCAGGAAATACTGCGTGTTTCAAAAAACAAGCAGAATCCAATACATTTACATATACAGTATATTTACTGGCTAATTATGTATTTATATATTTGGTATAGTTTACAAAAATGTCATATTGGTTGAGCCTTCAAATAACCACACAAATGGCTAATTCTAAAGACAATGTCACGTAAATTCGTTTTACATAAGTGTCCATTAATGCAATTATCAATTTAGTTGTTCTTTTCACCCAGGAGGGGGGGGGGGGTGTGTGTGTGTGTGTGTGTGTGTGTGTGTGTGTGTGTGTGTGTGTGTGGTAATGCCATGGTGTTTCATGATCATTGGTTTTGTGTTGCATCACTTAACAACCGGTTCCAGTGCAGCTTTAATTTTCCATGCGTCATCCATACATGAAGATATGTGTGTGTGTATATGTATATACATATATATATGTATGATAGACAGTAGGTCTGTGAAATGGACTGCCTACTAGGACAATATCCTCTAAAACCCTAGTGCTACCATTAATTGACTTAAAGAGGACATGTTTACAGTAATAAAACCAACTGCTGTAATATGCTGAAAATAAATACTTTTTAAAATGCCTTGAACACAATCTGCTGAATGATCAGAAAGGGCTCTTAATACTTAGAAGTGAAGATGTGTGGGAGAATCAGGCTGCATTGGGAAGCTTTAGCTTTCTGTATTTGTATTAAACCTCAACCACGAGGTCCCTATCACCTGGCTTTATTGGTTCCTTTTGTTATTGACTGTACATATCTAAACATCAATACACTCAAATGTACAATATTAATATTAAAATATTCAAATGTGTTGCACACAGTATTCTGTGCTGAAAGATATTGGTCAATTTCATATCATTGAAGACCTAAGAAATCAACAGCGCCTTTTATTCAGTGTCTGCCCTGTTGGCTTTTTCCCACTCTCCAAATATTAAGCAAATTCTAGTCGAAAGTATGAAGTCCTTGCTAAATTACGTATAGGATGAGGTATACTAAGACATTCTTGCCAGAATAGGTTTTAACAGTAATACATTACGTCAGTTTTGCTTATATGAGACGATGGTATCGGGGGTATCACAGGAAGGTTTCACTGGACCCCCTGGGGGTGTGAGAACTAATCCAGCTCATTAACTCAGACTACAGGTCCTAATCCACACCTCCCGCCTCACTGTGTGATGCTGTGGTGTATTCTCTCGGTCTTGGTACCCGTTTCCATACGGCCTCCACGCGTTTGACCAACACAAGACATCATGATTCTTCTTATTGCCAAGTGTATCTCGACAATCTTACTCTCAGCACCTCAACCTAGATTAACCATTTTTATACTATACAGTATATCTTTGCAGTATATCTTTACAGTATATTACCGTTCGTACGGTAATATGTGGTGAAAACATGTATGGCTGCATTGTGAAAATGTCTGCTTTCATCTGTGCTCACCTGAGATGTTAGACTTCAGTGGTTTAGCGAAGTCAATTACCTCAGAAACCTCACAAAACATAACTTAATGGCATGTGGAAATAATTCAGCTAATAGCATAAATCAGCATAAATGTTCCTTGTGTATTTAGATTTATGTATTTATTTTCTGGAAGTGCATGCTGTCAAAGTAACAAGACTGTGTTTCACCGTATTAGAGTGTCAGAATATTGACGCTCTGTTGAAGGCCCTGCCTCCTGGCTAATGGAGCTGGCTCTCCACAAAGGGAGGGCTACTCTGGGTGGGTCGCTGGGAGGGGGCTGCCTGGTTGCTGTGTTCCAGTACTACTATAAAGAAATGACTTCACCTTACCTCCTTCCATTTCCCAGGCACCTTCTCTGCCCACAGCACACCGAGTGAAGCCGCTCATTAGAATCCGCCATCAGGGGCTAACGGAGTGTACACCGAGAACCCAATATACACAGAGATTGATTTATCTTCAGGAATATTATTTATTATTTCCTTTTCCATCAATGTTAACCACTATGTACTCCACCCTCTCTGCTTGGTCCTCTCCTTTTAAAGCATTCAAAGCAGAGTTCTCCATTAAAGCAGATGAAATGGAAATAGTTGCTAACTACCATGGATTATCATTCAGATTCACAAGAGGAGAGAGGAGGCTCCACCCACAGTTAAAAGTCAATAACTGATGAAATGAAGATGGAGGATGTACCCATTCCCCTGGTGGTTAGATGGTTAGCCATAGGTGCTAAGAATTTCTGCAACAGTAACTTTTACCTTTGCGACAATCCCAATCTTGGGGATTATCAAAGGTTCTCCCAAACTGGTACCTGACTGAATGTGTTAAGGGCATATGAGTGTGTGTGGGTGTCCTTCACCACACCTCCCTCACTTCACCAGTCTTCATGCTCATGAACGTTGGAGGACTTTATGTAACACTGGTGAGTGTTCACCCACCTAACCACACGGCTCACTGGGAAGGAAACATCATTCACTTGTTGGTCAAATATATCAGATCCGCATGATCCCCGGTGGGGTGATCTAAAGTAGTGATTGTGTGTGTTTCCTTACTTTTCTTGGATATGTCAATTGTTTGTGGTTGGCTTTTAGCAGGCTGCTTCAACAGACATCTCAGTGTGTGGGGCTGTTGAATGAGTGATCACCTTGGATTGGGGGAGCTGCTAGACGAGCTGAAGGGATGGAGAGAATGAGAAGAAGAGGTTCTGATGGATGCTGGCAGTATGGTCACAATATACCCCTATACTGTAATTATCTTTACATTGTAATGTGAAGGAAGGGTTTTTATATTGGGTAACTAATGCTTAAAATGTACATCATACAAATATGTAATTGTGACTAATGATGTAATTTTGCGTATATAGTTAAATCATTTGCTATTATAATTAGCATTTTGTTGGCAGCATATGCCTCTGTGTTAAGGCTGCATGTGGAAATGTTTTGAAGTCCATTTCGAGGAAAAAAATGGTGTTCTGCAAAAGTGAGGCATCTGGCTGAGTTGAAAAGACCACACACACACAGAGCGACACCCATCCACTCAGAGGTTAATTTCTCATTGACAAAAACACGGACATAGAGGCCATTGCTACAGTTTGAGAGTGACAAATAAGTTCAAAGTGTAAAATTGATTGTAAAGTAGAAATATTGATTCTAATTGTATTACTCCCATTTAGATTCTCATTGTGTGGTAATCAGTTTTGGGCATGTTGAAAAAAGGTCTGCTAAGAAACCACTTAATGAAGACATGGTCTCTTTAAACCTGTTACAGTTGAATGGCGATCCCTGTGCTTCTGTCAGTGCATCATGTATCCTGAGGCGCCCTGATGTGATTGGCTGCTTAACAACAACCCTCATCGGCAAGGTAGCAGCGCCGCAGCTTCCCTTTTATGAAACCGTCCTTGCAGCGTTGTCAGGGAAATGAAACTCGGTTGCCAAGGAAATGAGATGGTGTGCGGTTGACTTTTTGTGGCAGGGTGAGGCTTGAAGTGCTTTGGCTGCAGTAGAAAGTCTTCTGGTTTCATGACATTAGCATGGAGCACATGTGTTCTGTTTTAGAGGCAGAGACAGGGAGTGGAGAGTGGGAGGAGGTGAGGTGGAATGAGAAGATGGTTAAAGCATTTATTTTGTTTATACTATTGACACTTTCTCAAACTTAAGCTCTGTTAAATAAAAGGGACGGCAAATAGCTGAACGGATGTGCTGAGAATGGAGATGCCTGGCTGTGACACATGAATGCACACCAAAAACCATCCAACACTAACGCACCACATCCAGTATTTTAAGCTGGAGCCACACTAACCGTATATAAATTAGCAATATGATTAATTTTCAGTTAATAATCACATTCTAGACCCAAGCCCATGTGAAACAAATCATGTCAAACGTACAACTCCATTTAGTTCTCAGCGGTCCTTCACTGAACCCACGAGAACTCTTCTTCTTGCTTTGGGAAAACCCTGGAAGGATTCCTGAATGTTCAACATTTAGGACCTGAATTCCTGTGCAGCGTGGCGGCAGCTTTTACAAATGTTGTTCCCTTCGCCCCGAAGGTCCATCAGACAAGGGCTGTATTCAGTCAGGAGCGCTGGAGGAAGGGAGTGTAAACACGACCGTGGACACAAAATACCAACGTTTCCACTCTACAAGTAATAGAGTCAGACTAGGATGGCAAAGTGGTCTACTTATTTAAAAAGCACAGTGGCCACTGCAGTTCTGTTTTTACAGTATGGAAGTTTGTGCCTGAAGGATATTGTTCTGGGCTTGGTGCTCCGGTTCACATGAAACCTTTTGAAATGAGCGACGTAATGGAGTGCTGCTAAACAAGATCTTATTCAAGAGTTGCTCTGAAGTGTGGCTGGGAGAGGGGGAGCACACCTGCAGAACGCTTGTATAGCCTGTTCCAGTCTAATTGTATTTTCTTTCTTCTCAATATATTTTATTTATTTAATTTGATTCCCTGATACTACGACACTTACGACACTACTGGACAAATAACAGCTACTCTTCAAATAAAAAATTCCACCTTCTCCACTCAAACATCACCACGGCCTCGTTAGCCCGTAAGAAGATCTGTTCAAACTGTTCTGACTTTACAGCAGTTGGCAGTTGGTGCCTGAGTCAGTTCTCCCCTGCATGTTACCAGTCAGGAGAACAGCGAAGCAAGATTTGTAGCATCTGGCACGCTAATCAACACTAATTACCAAGCAATGGGTCCCCTGCCTCCCGACGGGGACGGAAGGCCAGGGGGCCATTAGTGCTGCAGGAGGTCCCTCCACCACCACAGCACCACCCTGCTCCGAGGAGCTTTGAGAGGGAATGTGCCATCTGTGCTGGGGAAGCAGGTTGAGGTCAGCAGACGCCAACAAGATCAGCAGGATCGCCAGGAAGGCTGGCGCTGTCCTGGGGGTCCAGCTGGACTCCTTGTTGGTGGTGTCTGAGAGGAGGATGTTGCGTAGTATCCTTGACAACAACTCTCACCCTCTCCATCAGGTGCTGACCTCATACAGAAGCACCTTCAGCAACAGACTCATTCCACCCAGGTGCACCACAGAACGCCACAGGAAGTCCTTTCTTCCTGTGGCCATCAGTCTCTATAATTCTACCTCGGGTCGTGAGAGGGACAGTGGAGACTCAGTGACCTGAGGTCAACGCACTGTTATTATTTTTTGGTTAACGCACTGTAAATCCTTTCACTGTAATTTTGCACTGTAAATTCAATTTCACTTTTCACTTTTCACATGTCACTTTTTCAGTATTCATCTGAGTTATTTATTAGTATTTTATTACTGCCAATTTGCACTATACGTATTGTTGTATATTGTATATACCTACGTATTACTGTAATAACACTGTAAATTCTGCAATTCATCTGTCAATACATTTAGATTTCATTTAGTTATATTTTGTTTATATTAGTTTAGTTTAGTTTGTTGTTATTCCGTTTTTAGGTATTATAGTAGTATATTAGTATATAGTAGTAGTAGTATATTTTGTGTGCATTTATTCCCCCTGTTTCAACTGTTTCCCTCGGGATAAATAAAGTTATCTTGAATCTTGAATGGGATCTGTGTGTTCCCCTGCACAGCTTAGTGCAAACGTGCCCTATATGACACTATATAACAGCCCTGTGCTGTCCCTCTGTTAGCATGTCCCTCTGTTAGCATGTCCCTCTGTTAAAGCATGTCCCTCTGTTAGCATGTCCCGTCGTGAAGGAATGGGGTCACCATGCAGAGCACCATGGGATTCCTCTCAGGTGTTACGTGTGTTTTAGACAAGATTTTGAGATGTTAAAAGTACCTTCTAAAAAGGTTGAGACATGCACTCCCAGCCATGAACAGTTAATTGGTTCCAAGCTTCGGGGAACTTGTGTCAGCATGTGTTGCTGGAGAATAAAGTGTTCTCTCACTGCTCCCATATGGAGTGACAGCTGCTCTGTGGTTTCACTCACTGAGAGCCAAGGGCCATGGGATAGGCTTGTTAATACAAATTGGCAATTGTGTCATCAATTCAGTTTGCACTGAAGGCCCAACGCAAGGTAGATGGCATTTTGGTGACATGACATCGACATCAAACTGGAGGTTGAGCTTCTCAGCTAGCAGGAGTAAGTTGGAGGGTGTGCGGTGGTACAATAGGTTCCCTTTTATTCTAATGCATCAGTTTTGGACAAATTACATTTCTGATTCAATGTCATAATTGTAAAACTTGTGAAACACGTGGGGAACTCGCAGACCTGTTCCAGCTACGGAATGCTTACCGCATGAAAAATTGTAAAATAAATGTGTGTGTGTGTGTGGTGAAGATTTTCTCTGACCCATCTTTGCTCCACTCACTTGGAATCTTGACAAATGTGGAACCACACCCTTTTCCGGAAAATCCCCCAAAGGAAAATCCCCCAAACAAGTCCAGTTGAGCCTGTACCACGCGGTGGAAAAGCTCCATAACACTTCATATACACGCGTTTGTCTCCCTAGTCCCCTGATGCAGAGCCATGGAGGTCGGTTCCCATTGCACCCTCTCCAGCCCATTCCAGTCCTTTGTTCCATTCAATAAACCTGTAGGTATCAAATGAGCACTATGGAGAGACTGTACTGGTCCAATTCTAACAACTAGATACGTGTAGCATTCTGGAGCAGCTGACATGGTCAGAGTGTGGCCCAGGGTCTCCATTGAATTGTGAGATAATACTTACAGAGAAAAATGAATGTGAGCAAGTCAGTAAATTAGCAGTACATTTGAGTTGTCCCCTGCTGGCAAATGATAATTGACTGTGGAGAAATGACTCTGGAGTGGCTCATCCACGCCCCGTCCACAGCCCCATCTATCTAGAAAGTTTAGACCTACTGGCTTTCTGTTGCATTTGTAATTATTGACATCTATATTGGTTGTCAGTGTAGCTAACAATGTTTTATCTGACTAAGACCGCAGTACACCACGTACTGTCGAATGACAGATCTCCACAGACTAATAAAGCTGGATTTCCTCTGTATATAACAATGCCATGCCCTGGAGGAGATATAGCTCTCCTTTGGAAGAGATCTAACATTGGGTTTGGATTTTCTTCGACATATGGAAACGTCTAGTTGGAATGTACTGCCAAATGATACTGTTGTGCCATCATAAGAAATTAACATTTAACTATTTCGGGGGATGAAGTATAACTCTGCGCATGGACACGTTCTAGGAATTTTAATCCCCTCAACTTTCAGCCTAAAGGTTAAGGTAATGCATCACTGCATCTGAACATGTAACTGCGTCTGAAGCTTGCTGTTTTGTTCTCCTTTTGGAGCTTCAGGGGAACCAGTGGTTGGTGGTCACCAGTGCAACATACTATACACTGGTTATCCTATGGTTATTAAACCTATAATTATGCAGCTGTGGTGGAGGGGAGTGTAATCATTGGATGACATTGGATTGGATCATTACTTGGTCAGCCATGATTATCACGGCACATGATTGAGGATCTTCACCTTAGCAGTAGACATGGCGCTGTTGTTAGCTGTCACACGGCTACCAACCAACCCCCAGGAATGAGGCTTTAAATAATTACCTACACACTCATTACCTTCCTCTTGGATTGGGACTTTCTTTTTAATTTGCATGACACTTTTGTCAGTGAAGGAAGTAAGGAGCATACGTTTCAGCTGCCAAGACTTATTCACTTTAATCCGTTTTTGATAGAGAACAAGACCTCGCCCTTTAGTACAAACAGGTATGAGCTACTGTAATGGAGGGGGTTATTTAAATGAATATAGCAGTAATGTTTGCTGCTAGGCTACCAGCTAAAACCAAGAAACCACATGAGTCACATTCTGGGTCCTGTACTTGCTGCCAATCACCTTCTTAAGGCCTGATTATTATTATTAATAACCAAGCCGAATGCATCAGCACCAACGTTCATCAGTGTGCTTTTTCACCGTATCAACCTGACCGCTTACTGGGGGTCTGGGGGTCCAGAGTCTGGTGGTCCAGAGTCTGGGGGTCCAGAGTCTGGTGGTCCAGAGTCTGGGGGTCCAGTCTTGTGGTCCAGAGTCTGGGGGTTCAGTCTTGTGGTCCAGAGTCTGGTGGTCCAGTCTGGGGGTCCAGTCTGGTGGTCCAGTCTGGGGGTCCAGAGTCTGGGGGTCCAGTCTGGTGGTCCAGAGTCTGGTGGTTCAGTCTTGTGGTCCAGAGTCTGGGGGTCCAGTCTGGGGGTCCCGAGTCTGGGGGTCCAGAGTCTGGGGGTCCAGAGTCTGGGGGTCCTGAGTCTGGGGGTCCTGAGTCTGGGGGTCCGAGTCTGGTGGTCCAGAGTCTGGGGGTCCAGAGTCTGGTGGTTCAGTCTAGGGGTCCAGTCTGGGGGTCCAGAGTCTGGGGGTCCAGTTTGGTGGTCCAATTTGGTGGTCCAGTCTGGGGGTCCAGAGTCTGGTGGTCCAGTTTGGTGGTCCAGTCTGGGGGTCCAGAGTCTGGGGGTCCAGAGTCTGGGGGTCCAGAGTCTGGTGGTCCAGAGTCTGGGGGTCCAGTCTGGTGGTCCAGAGTCTGGTGGTTCAGTCTTGTGGTCCAGAGTCTGGTGGTTCAGTCTTGTGGTCCAGAGTCTGGTGGTCCAGAGTCTGGTGGTCCAGTCTGGGGGTCCAGTCTGGGGGTCCAGAGTCTGGGGGTCCAGTCTGGTGGTCCAGAGTCTGGTGGTCCAGAGTCTGGTGGTTCAGTCTGGGGGTCCAGAGTCTGGGGGTCCAGTCTGGGGGTCCAGTCTGGTGGTCCAGTCTAGGGGTCCAGAGTCTGGGGGTCCAGAGTCTGGTGGTCCAGTTTGGTGGTCCAGTCTGGGGGTCCAGAGTCTGGTGATCTAGTCTGGGGGTCCAGAGTCTGGTGGTCTAGTCTGGGGGTCCAGAGTCTGGGGGTCTAGTCTGGGGGTCCAGGCTCGACTCCCTGTTGACATCGGTTCAGCTGTGACGGTGTCCTCTTTTAAGAAGCTTCTTAAGACTCATTTTTTCTTTAATTGCTTTTATTCTAAATAGTTTCATGTTTGGGTTAATGTTGTAGTGTGCTTAGTGTAGTGAGTTGTATATATTTGAATGCTTCCGTTTTTCAATGATTTCTGTTTTATTTAATTTGAAGCACTTTGCGCTGTTTATGCTTAATAAGTGCTTTAAAAATAAATGTTTTATAGTTAGGTATTCACAGAGTATATTTGGATACCTATTTTTTTGTAAGGTTTTATTAATATTATAATATTAAATAAAAACACATTTTGGACACAATATTAGTTGGAGCTTATAATTAATTTTCCTCTATGTCTTCTGGCTTATGTATACATACAGTATATTCAAAGTATTTTACAGGAGATACAATATTGAAATAAAAACTATAAATAAAACAATAGAAAAAATAAACCACATACCTCAGGCATTTGCAGCTGGTTAAAAATCTCAAAGAACACGATGGCCTGGCCATGTTTCAGTCCACTTAAACCTTTAAAAAGGTTGTCCCAAAGCGTTGGTTCACAGATCTAGTTTAATGTGAACCATGAAGGTACTACAGCTTCATGCTTGCATAACATGACAAGATGGACCTCAGTGGTTGATATAGGGTATGAAGTCGATGTCCTATGTGGCAAGTCACACACACACACACACACACACACACACACACACACACACACACACACACACACACACACACACACACACACACACACACGGTCAGCCCATCTATGGCACTACAGGGATTTCCCTCCATGCTACCTCTGAAGGCGTCACGGATTACCAGCATGGCCTCTACTGTCTACGTTTACAAAATAAAACGGAAAACGTGTTTAATTAAATTTACCGCAGTGGTATGATATGTTCCATCTCCTGGAGCAGGAACCTGAATACATCTCTCGCCAAAAGCCCTGGGGACAACAACTGAAAATTTAAAAATAGCACATTTACATTCCAGGTTAAAGCTTGTTGATGCCTCTATTTCAGTAGGTGAGTTGAAATGACAGTGGAAGTGTGACTGCGAAAGGCACATGTTCAGGATGAGTCATAACCAGTCGGTGGACAAAACAAGCGATTAAATTGTCAACAGAATGGGAAAATGAGCCACCACTTGGCTTTACTGGAGGCTCCGAGCCCTGATCCCCTGGGCTCTGTCCAGAGTGTCTTCACTCCGAGCCCTGATCCCCTGGGCTCTGTCCAGAGTGTCTTCACTCCGAGCCCTGATCCCCTGGGCTCTGTCCAGAGTGTCTTCACTCCGAGCCCTGATCCCCTGGGCTCTGTCCAGAGTGTCTTCACTCCGAGCCCTGATCCCCTGGGCTCTGTCCAGAGTGTCTTCACTCCGAGCCCTGATCCCCTGGGCTCTGTCCAGAGTGTCTTCACTCCGAGCCCTGATCCCCTGGGCTCTGTCCTGAGTGTCTTCACTCCGAGCCCTGATCCCCTGGGCTCTGTCCAGAGTGTCTTCTCTCCAGGAGTGTAGGGGGATGACCAACTTAACAAGCAGCCTGGATGAAATGCTTGTTGGTCGCTTCGGTAACCATTAATCTAAACAGACCGTGTGGACACGTTTGGATGAATGGGAACAGAACCCTCCTCAATTGTAGCTGTTATTGTTTGTGGCGCCTGTGTGCAGTGTTGGTACAGCTAAATGTTAGCAGGGAGGCTTGCTCGGTGAACGAGGGTATGATTATGGTTTTTCTCTTGGTTAGCCAAGGTGGAGCTAGAAAGCATTGGCCAAACACAAGAAGCAATAGTTAGGCTGGCTGGAGCAGGCCTACCGGCCAGCTGAGGCCTGCTTAATGTGGGGTTATGAAACCTAAAGTGTGGGTATGTGGTTGCCTGCACTAGCTGGAGGAATCCTGTCTCTTTATCTCTTTGTCCTCAACATCCCTCTCCTCCCCTGCACTTTTATTTGTCTCTATTGTATCATTGAAAAATAAGGAAGATCTACTCATTCACAATGTGAAAAAGAGAACTGAAAATGTTAAAATCACTTCATTTATAGATTAGGAATTTTGTATGATATTTTGTAAGATGCATGTAAATCTCCAAAAGTGGAAGGAAACCATGCTACACTATCTACACTCCTTATCAACCATGTCCTTGTATGACTGATATGTGTTGAATCAGTCAACCAGTGTTTAGATGGATGTGGTTGTGTGTGTTAAGCCTCATATAAAATGGCTCCACTCAAGACAGAGCGGAGCCCTCACTTTTGAACAGTTGAGTGGCGAGGGGGCTTCTCTGTGCACGTGGCATTCTCGCCTTGACTTCCTGTGTTTGTCATAAACAACGGCAGTCTGCGCTGCAACCGGCGCCAAGATAGCATCCTGTTAATGTGGTTAGCCTTCAGCGGCTCCCTCTGTTGAACGGGGCTAATTCAATAGCCCTGCATGCTACAGAGGGGAGAGTGGCACAGGGTATAATTCAATCGGCCGCTGCATTGCTGTACATCCGTCATCTTCTTGTGATGCACGGCCAAGCATCCATACCGTTTCCATTTGAACCAGTCACAAAATGATTTAAACAAGTATGGTTTAAAAAAATGTATTAATGTATTATTTAAATGTTTTAATTGTTGTTAGACTTCACACATCATTGATATAGGCACATCCATTGACATAGGCCAGAGGTCATAGTAACATGTGATTTAGCCATATTGTGAAAGCTTTTGATATGGAAAAAATCCATATTGCGATATAGATGTGAACCATATGGTCCTGCCCTATGAGTCCTCCGAGGTGCGCAGGGGGCCACATTCCACTGTGTCTCTCTAGCCCACGGGTGGCCCTACGTGTACCTGAACTCAGTAGCTAATCCTTGGGTGTTGTGATGACCCTTGACCTATTGAAATTGAATGACGTGCAGCATGGACTGAGACTCTGTTCAGTGGTCTTGCATTGTTCTTGTCACTGGCTGAAGGCATTCAGCTCTTTCACAAAGACTCTCATAAAAGTAGAACGATTTACTGTGTGACCAGCCTGTTTACTATCTGTGAAAGGGATTGTAATGAGGGTGTTGGTTTGGTATGGGCTTGTTCTCTAACCTGTTGCACCGTGCTTCTGAGGTGATGTTCAAGCATCAACCATCCGGGGGAGTTAGCTTTCTTAATGGGAACCATACAGATTGCCAGAGGAGGACAAAAGCCAGAATTCCTCCTTTTCCTGTCGTTCACCCATCCACACTTTGACAGCTTGTGTTTGGCAGACTGATTCTTTTTTTGTGTGACCCCTTTCCTTTCCAGGAGTGACGCCAGTTTGCAAGGCTGCTACACGCTTCCCTGTGCTCTCCATTGAGAAAGGCCTGTGAGACAATGGTGTGTGATTCTATCCATTCATTCATTAGAGCCCTGCTAAGAGACTAGCGCTGCTAAGAGACTAGCGCTGCTAAGAGACTAGCGCTGCTAAGAGACTAGCGCTGCAGTCAGGCAGCCCTCACAGACTGTACCAGGGTCTCTGGAGCCACAGATCTGTTTGCCATGGCAACTTTAGAATTGGAGGATAAAAATAGTTGTCTAGAACTGTAATAAAGGACAAGTGTCTGGTAAACAAGTCCTCTGGCAGTGTGGAATGGTGTAGAAGCAGACATTTTGGTTTCGTCAGTGCCTGAAATTTTTGTCTTTTCATATTGATATGAAGAAGGTTTAAATGGTGCCCTGACTGCTGAATACATGATGTCAAATAATCTTAGAAGCAGAATGAAATACATGATATGATGTTTTTAAAGGAGGGAAGTGTGGTGTTTGTGAACAATTGCAACTTAAATATTAAAGACGCACACAAATTAACCATTGAACATGAAAGGGAAAATACAGATGGTGCCCGTGGAGAATAAGATGAGTTTGAGAGCAGATGAGACCTCCTGCAGCGGTACGATAAGAAGCACTTCCCTTGTGGCCCACGGATGATAGCGGCCTCCTTGTTTGCTCTGGCAGTCAGATATGGTCTTGATCATCTGTGCTTTGGACTCCCCAGTCCAATGTAAACCAAAGCAGCAGGGCTCCGATTGGTCCTAGCAGGGCTCCTATTGGTCCTAGCAGGGCTCCTAGTGGTCCTAGCAGGGCTCCTATTGGTCCTAGCAGGGCTCCTAGTGGTCCTAGCAGGGCTCCTAGCGGTCCTAGCAGGGCTCCTAGCGGTCCTAGCAGGGCTCCTAGTGGTCCTAGCAGGGCTCCTAGCGGTCCTAGCAGGGCTCCTAGTGGTCCTAGCAGGGCTCCTAGCGGTCCTAGCAGGGCTCCTAGTTGTCCTAGCAGGGCTCCTAGTGGTCCTAGCAGGGCTCCTAGCGGTCCTAGCAGGGCTCCTAGTGGTCCTAGCAGGGCTCCTAGTGGTCCTAGCAGGGCTCCTAGTTGTCCTAGCAGGGCTCCTAGTGGTCCTAGCAGGGCTCCTAGTGGTCCTAGCAGGGCTCCTAGTGGTCCTAGCAGGGCTCCTAGCGGTCCTAGCAGGGCTCCTAGTGGTCCTAGCAGGGCTCCTAGTGGTCCTAGCAGGGCTCCTAGTGGTCCTAGCAGGGCTCCTAGCGGTCCTAGCAGGGCTCCTAGTGGTCTGAATTGGAAAAGGCATTGAAAGCGTGTAAAAATGAGTACATGGTAGAGGTCATATATGGTTGCCTCATTCAGTGTTGCTTACTTCCCCTTTCCATGATGTCAGCTACAGACACACGGGCCCACAGAGGAGCGTGAGGAGTCCTATTTATATAGACTGTGAGAAACAGTCATGGGGTGTGTAGTGTGGTGAGGGTTGCTGAGTAAATGACCCCACCAGTGATCGAGAGTCAGGGTCATCTTCTGGCTGCTTTAATAGGAAAGGGATATTGTTTATATCTGCTGTTTTTGGTTCCTGCTATTACTTGAAGTTATAGTGTTGAATTATCAGTAGGATTTTGCTATCATTTTCTGTACAAAATGTGCTTTTGGTTTTTCAAATGTAGTAAATGGTTATTGAATAGGCCTATATCACGGCACAGTTGAAAGCCGGAAGTACCCGTTAAAAATGGCTGAAGCAGTGTATCCCAAGTTCCGGTTAATGCATTCAGCTTAGCATTCACCATGGAGGACAGTTATCGCTGGACAACATCGCTAGTGAATGAACACTACAGTGAAGAAGTCTAAATCCGAATCATACAATTCCCCGACATTGTGTCTTGTGGCTCTATCTGGATATATCGCCATATAACGAAGGAGATTTTGTGTAGGAGCAGAGGTATGCCTATGTATATAATATAGGGTATTTATTTGATGGATTTTGATTATTTCAATGTACCTTTTCATTTACGTGTTAATATGTAGTGTGCAGCTGTATATTTTCTAAAAGGGAATGCCTGTTATTCTTGTGAATATTAGTTGTCTTAAAGTAAAAGTGTTTGTGACATACTTGTGGCATTGAGTTAAAACCAAATTTGTATAAAATACCGATATATCGTATATCACGATGCAGCCTAAAAATACCAGGTTTTGGTCCGTATCGCCCAGCCCTACTTGGGACCAGTGCTTTAAATCACACACATACCCGACATTGTGTGGCTCTATTCGGATGAGAGATGGAGTGTGTGTGGGGGTCAGGACCAGTGCTTTTAATCACACACATACCCGACATTATTAGCCTATTCCGCCCACTTCTCGAGAGGTATATGCTCTCCTTGTCAAAGTGCAAACTGCAGACATACGCGCTACCCCTGAGAACATGAAACCAGGGACCTTCATCCTTCTTATCAGCCTCACACAAGACTTGCGGAGGAGTTTGTCTTTGGGTAAATGGTGTAAACTGAGGTAGGGCTGTCTGTGTTTAGACGTTGAGCAGCCGGTACACTACAGTAACAGAGAGGAGGGGAGGGGACACAGTTTGTCACGTATCTGGGGTAACTACCGGAAGAAAGAGTACACTGCTCTGCGATTTTTAAGGCTCCGGAAGCAGGAAATGTGACATAGGCCTATTGCAGTTGTTTAGTATTAGCATATCCACATTTTCAATAAAATTGTATTATGAACATCAAACACTTATCTTCCTTTGTTTTTTTTGCTTGTGTTTAATGTTTTTTCAACGGTTTGTCTTTGAGGACCAACCTTGTAGATATGTTGGTCTGGATAGAGACGAGGTGCTCTAGCTCGTATTAACCCTGACTTCTGAGCCCCTTTCTTCTCTTTCTGCAGCTCTGAGCCTCCTGCTGTGTTCTCGCTCAGTTCATTTCTAGCTCATAGTAACCAGGATAAAGCCTTAGCACATCTGCTTTGTGTGTGTGTGTGTGTGTGTGTGTGTGTTATATGGCACATGACATCTGTTGCTGTTGCTATGGGAGGGAACAGCAAATACTGCCTATACTCTAGATCCACCGTATCAGCAACTGGAGGAAATGAGGTTTCTATTGACAGCAGTGACAAGTTGCAGTTTTTGTTGAACCCTGCATGTCCTCTGGTCTCAACGATGCAGCAGTGGCTTTCTGAATATCCACATCTCAACATGGATTCCTATCTGTATTGCCTTCTTCAGACGGCCTTCTGGCCAATAATCACTTGGCACAAATGCTTTTTGACTTGCTTGTTTTAGATGACAATGTAACTTGTATCTTATTTTTGTTTGGTTTCAAGGTGCTATCTTTCTATTTGTTCATTGTGTATAGGTATGTAGGTTATTAAATAGCTTATTATTAGTTCAAAACAGTGCAGTTATTGTTATAAAAGGGCTCAGTTATTTAGCTACCAGAGAAGAACAATGTGCAATGGACACCAGACTCATGTCATATGTTAGTGGATTCCTGCTACCATCTACACCCAACAAAATAAATGTACACTTTATTTTACTTCTTATTTGTACTTTTGTCTAAGAAGCACATTATATTTAGACTAGAATCTTTTTGTAAGCCTAAATAGTGAAAATGGTGAGTTGAAAGTTATGAATTTCTGAATTAAGTTTGGATTCACATCCCAATGCAGTTCCCAATACGTCCTATGCCCTGTGTGGCCATCTCCTCTGACCAGCCGCTCATTAGTTCACAGGAAGTACCTGTACACATACTTTGAATCATTATATAAAAAATAAGAGAACATTTTGCGCTTGGTATTTTGCATAACATATATAGCATTTGTGTGTGTGTTGAGCTTAACATGACCACACTGTTCAGCATTGACTCTATTTATTTTTCCCTCTCTCACAGGTGGGTCTGGACCATTGTAGTGGAACTTGACCTCACAGGTCACCCTGGCTGGCCCTCATTACATCTTGAATGATCCCCCAGTCGCCCCCCAGGAGTTCAGTTTTTCCCAGATTCTTCCCCCCTCCTACTCGTCTTTAAACCGTCCTCCTCCCATTCAGAGTGGTCTGGTCTCAGGGTTATTACTCTGGAGAGAAGTGGGAACAGTAGCTAGCCAATAAAGAACCACCGTTGCCTGCCAATAACAAACAGTAGACAGTAGACTTGAGGGAAAAGTGACCGAAGTCAACGGAGGGAAAGAGAAATCCAGAACAAGGAAAGCAGCGTGGAGGGTAGGACAACAAAGCCTCAACTAAAGCCAGATTTACTCCAGCATGAGCTAGCCAGACACCACCATCACACCTGGAATTGTGGATCTCGTGGATTGCCGTCATAACAGTGCTAATTGCTTTTAGATTAACAGATCAAGCAGTAAAGACGGACCTCTTGGTGGACTATCTTATTTTATTTAATATTGGGGCATTTTCTTTAACTTGGAGACTGCTATGCCCGCCTGCTATGTGTGAGACACAGAGGGGGCCATGCCAGCCAAGGGGAAGTATCTGTTGAATGACCAGGAGCTGAAACATGAGACGCTGTACTGCAGGTTCTCCTGCATCAGCCAGTACCAGCCCCTGGCTCTGCTGCTGGGCCTGTCCATGCTCTCCTGTGCCGTCCTGCTCATCCTCTTCTTCTCCCTGCAACTGGTCGGTCACACTTCATATTGCTTTGCTTTGAACTGCTTTTGTTCTCTATCATTTTCGTACAAGGACACGCGTGCGTGCGTGCGTGCGTGCGTGCGTGCGTGCGTGCGTGCGTGCGTGCGTGCGTGCGTGCGTGCGTGCGTGCGTGCGTGCGTGTGTGCGTGTGTGCAATGTTTACTTCAATGAACATTTGACTTGGTTCAGAGTCCGACACGTTCTGATGCTCACAGTGATGGCGGTGTTGTTTCAGACAGACACACCCAGTCCCAAGCCTCTACATATAGCACTGATCATACATCTATTGAGCCATGCTGTCTCATCCCCCCAGTGTTAAAGATGGCTTGAGATATCAGAGTAACACATTTAAAACACAATCACAACCTGGTCCTAGTTATGGGTGGAACAACATGAGAAACACTTTTTGGATTAAATGACTTTTTTGAGCAAGCATTCTTGGGTGTTGAGAGGTCGTAGTGGGTAGGATAAGGCCAGTTTTGCCCTTTGACCTCCAGATAAAATCGACAGTCACATTTAGTTTGGACTTCTTAGTTTATTTGTTGTGAATCATCTACCTTTTTTGGTTCTTATTAATGTTAAGCAACTCTTATCCAATACAAACATCTTCACCCACATCTACACAATCAGTGAAGGACACAAACCTACATGAACATGAACATGTCTGCTGTCTGTCTCCCATCACTAGAAAGCTGCATAGAAATGCTTGTTTCCACGGTACACACTACTCTCCCTCCACCTGTACATTAGGAATCAGGAAGGCTGAGCTGTAGCTTGACGCCAGCAGGATGTGACGTAGATACAGATGGATCTCCCTGATTCCACATAAGCCCCGGTACTCTGGCTCTCCCCTTCCCTTCAGTCAACACACATGCCACAAGTTGCTTGGACAACTTCCCACTGGCATCCAAACCACGTAGAACAGCATAACTTAACTGAAGTTATCGCAACTTGTTACTTCAGTATTAAATGTGCATGCAGATCAGATGGAATTCATTACATTTGCAATTAAGCTACAGTTAGTAATTTCAACAAACTATGATTTGGCCCATGACCCTAATCATATATAGGTTTGTTTTTTCAACTGAAGATAAGTCTGCTGCCCGTGCCCTGTACAGTATCACCTTAATTACTGTTATGAGTGACACCTGTCTTTGTCTTGCAATGGCTTCTCTGTAAAACAGGTCTGTGGCACACCTAATTTGCCCAATACTATAAATGCTCAAGACTAAGGCTGTGTCCAAAATCACTCCCTACTCCCTTTATAGTGCACTTCATAGTAATATAGTGAGAATTCACTCCCTACTCCCTACATAGTGCACTTCATAGTGATATAGTGATACATCACTCCCTACTCCCTACTCCCTACATAGTGATATAGTGATACATCACTCCCTACTCCCTACATAGTGATATAGTGATACATCACTCCCTACTCCCTACATAGTGATATAGTGATACATCACTCCCTACTCCCTACATAGTGCACTACATAGTGATATAGTGATACATCACTCCCTACTCCCTACATAGTGATATAGTGATACATCACTCCCTACTCCCTACATAGTGATATAGTGATACATCACTCCCTACTCCCTACATAGTGATATAGTGATACATCACTCCCTACTCCCTACATAGTGATATAGTGATACATCACTCCCTACTCCCTTTATAGTGCACTTCATAGTAATATAGTGAGAATTCACTCCCTACTCCCTACATAGTGCACTTCATAGTGATATAGTGATACATCACTCCCTACTCCCTACATAGTGCACTACATAGTGATATAGTGAGAATGCACTCCCTACTCCCTTCATAGTGCACTTCAGTGATATAGTGAGAAATCCCTCCCTACATAGTGCACTACATAGTGATATAGTGATACATCACTCCCTACTCCCTACATAGTGCGGTCGCCATTTTGTAGTGCTGTCCGAATGTGGTTTAGTTCAGTCAATATAGAACTGTTATGCCCTATATAGGAAACTCAATGCATCCCAAACACATATGGATCATCATGCATTGCGCTAAAAGACCAAATGGCGGAATTTGTTTCCAATAATTGTATTATATTAATGAATTAATTATTATATTATTATATGCATTTATCACTAAATGAATCCATCCATCCATTATCTACCGCTATAGTATACCGCTTATCCGTGGTTGGGTCGCGGAGGATGCAGCTTCAGCAGGGGACTCCAAACTTCCCTCTTCCTGGCAACATCCCCTAGCTCTGACTGGGGCATCCCGAGGCGTTCCCAGGCCAGCGTGGAGATGTAATCACCCCACTTGTACCTTGGCCTACCCCTGTGGTCTCTTCCCAGTTGGCTGTGCCTGGAAAACCTCCCTCGGGAGGCGACCAGGAAGCATCCTCACTAGATGATCCTTTCTATGCGAAGGAGCAGCGGCTCTACTCCGAGTCTCTCACGAGTGACATAGCTTCTCACCCTATCCCTAAGGGAGATACCAGCCACCCTCCTGAGGAAACTAATTTTGGCCACTTGTGGCGTGATCTTGTCCTTTCGGTCATTACCCATTTTTCATGACCATAGGTGAGGGTAGGAACGAAGACTGATCGGTAGATCGAGAGCTTTGCATTCTGGCTCAGCTCTCTTTTGGTTACAACGGTGCGGTAAAGAGCACCCAATACCGCTCCCGCTGCACCTATTCTCCCGCTCAATCTCACGCTCCATCCTCCCCTCACTCGAGAACAAGACCCCGAGATACTTGAAGTCCTTTACTTGGGATAAGGACTCCCTCCCTACTTGGAGTTGACAATCCACCGGTTTCCTGCTGAGAACCATGGCCTCAGATTTGGAGGTGCTGATCCTCATCCCAGCCGCTTCACACTCCGCTGCAAACCGATCCAGTGAGTGCTGATGGTCGCACACTGATGGACCGCACTAACAGGACCACATCATCTGGAAACAGCAGCGATTCAATCCTGAGCCCACCATACTGAAACCCCTCCCCTCCATGACTATGCCTTGAAATCTTGTCCATGAAACTCACAAACAGGATGGGTGACAAAGCGCAGCCCTGGCGGAGGCCAACACCCACTGAGAACAGGCCTGACTTACTACAGAGAATCCGGACACAGCTCTTGCTTTGGGAGTACTGAGATTGGATGGCCCTCAGTAGTGACCACCACATACTCCCGCAGCACCCCCCACAGTATTTCCTGAGGGACCCGATCATATGCCTATATCTAAATCCACAAAACACATGTAGACCGGATGAGCCCCAAGCCCCCTCCAGGATCCTTGCAAGAGTGAAAAGCTGGTCTTCAATCTGAGGTTCGACTATCGGCAGAACCCTCCTTTCCAGCACCTTGGAGTAGATTTTCCCAGGGAGGCTGAGTAATGTGATACCCCTGTAATTGGTACACACCCTCTGGTCCCCATTTTTGAACAGGGGTACCACCCCCCCCGTTTGCCACTCCTCAGGCACTGTCCCAGACTTCCACTAAATTAATGTCAGTATTTATTATTTATTATTATAATGTATTATTTCGATAATTGACTTAAAGATGATCATTTGGGCAGATCATCTAAAGCCAATATTGCTTCCTTTGTCTTATCCATCGGACTGAACAAGTGCCGACTAGAGCTCACTATTGCCTCGTTTCAACCAAGCTGTTTTGAGGGCTGGTTCGGAGCTTGCGCGTCATCTCGAACCAGTTCTTTGCGTTTCCACCGCGATGGAGCCACTTTCTGGCCCGGTTAAGTGGTGCCTGAGCGTCTCCACTTCGAAGCTGGGCTAGCCAGCAGGCTCAACTACGTCAGGGGCTGGGGGCGGGGCTTATCGGAGAAACTCAAACAAACTCAGCGTTTTTGACCGCCGTATCCAGACGTTAACAGTGACGTCATGACGTGGCTCTCTCGGTGAAAAAGTTGGTGGAAACGCAAACCAGTTCTTTGACGGCTCGCCAATTGAACCAACTGCGAACCGGCTCTAGCGCCACCCGAGAGCTGGAACTAGGCTTGCTTTGGTGGAAACGAGGCATATGAGTACAACCACCTGGTAAGCTAGAGCTCACTAGAGTACAACCACCTGGTGAGCTAGAGCCCACTAGGAGGACAACCACCTGGTGAGCTAGAGCTCACTAGAGTACAACCACCTGGTGAGCTAGAGCCCAGGAGAGGTGGAGGGGAGGCAGAGGTGGAGGGGAGGGGAGAGGGGGAGGAGAGGTGGAGGGAGGGGAGAGGTTGAGGAGAGGGAGGGGAGAGGAGGGGAGAGGTGGAGGGGAGAGGAGAGGAGAGGAGAGGTTGAGAGGAGAGGGGAGGGGAGGAGGGGAGGGGAGGGGAGAGGTGGAGAGGAGATGGGAGGTGGAGGGGAGGGGAGAGGAGAGGAGAGGGGAGGTGGAGGGGAGGGGAGAGGTGGAGAGGGGAGGTGGAGGGGAGAGGTGGAGGGGAGGGGAGAGGTGGAGAGGGGAGGGGAGAGGTGGAGAGGGGAGGTGGAGGGGAGGTGGAGGGGAGGGGAGAGGTGGAGGTGGAGATGAGGGGAGAGGTGGAGAGGAGAGGGGAGGTGGAGGGGAGGGGAGGGGAGAGGTGGAGAGGAGAGGTGGAGAGGAGAGGGGAGGTGGAGGGGAGGGGAGAGGTGGAGAGAGGTGTGGAGGGGAGGGGAGAGGTGGAGAGGAGAGGGGAGGTGGAGGTGGAGGGGAGAGGTGTGGAGGGGAGGGGAGAGGTGGAGAGGAGAGGGGAGGGGAGAGGTGGAGATGGAGAGGTGGAGAGGAGAGGAGAGGGGAGGTGGAGGAGAGGGGAGGTGGAGGGGAGAGGTGGAGAGGGGAGAGGTGGAGATGGAGAGGAGAGGAGAGGGGAGGGGAGGTGGAGGAGAGGGGAGGGGAGAGGAGAGGGGAGGTGGAGGAGAGAGGAGAGGAGAGGTGGAGAGGAGAGGGGAGGTGGAGGGGAGGGGAGAGGTGGAGAGGGGAGGTGGAGAGGAGGGGAGAGGTGTGGAGGGGAGGGGAGAGGTGGAGAGGAGAGGAGAGGGGAGGTGGAGGTGGAGGGGAGAGGTGTGGAGGGGAGGGGAGAGGTGGAGAGGAGAGGGGAGGTGGAGGAGGAGAGGGGAGGTGGAGGGGAGAGGTGGAGAGGGGAGGTGGAGAGGAGGGGAGAGGTGGAGAGGAGAGGAGAGGGGAGGTGGAGAGGAGAGGAGAGGGGAGGTGGAGAGGAGAGGGGAGGTGGAGGGGAGGGGAGAGGTGGAGAGGAGAGGAGAGGGGAGGTGGAGGGGAGGGGAGAGGAGGGGAGAGGTGGAGAGGGGAGGGGAGGGGAGAGGTGGAGAGGAGAGGGGAGGTGGAGAGGGGAGGTGGAGGGGAGGGGAGAGTCTAAAGGGCGCGGACAGGGAAAGGGTCACAAAGTGGAGGAGCTACAGTAAACCTTTACTAGCAAGTTAATATAAAATGAATATAAATACAATGAATAAAATAATAATACAAATATGTTTTGTGCAATTATATGTACATAAGCAACAATGCTACACAAACATGGCAAGCAAACACAGGTTTGGACGTGTTTCCCAGTCACAGGACGACAGCTTGGTTCATTAATACAAAGCTCTTTCCGTCCTGCTCTTTCTTCTAAAGATATTGTCATGTATTTTGATCGGCAGCATATTGCCCAGATGCTAATCACCATTGTAGTGTAAAAGATTCAGAATTATTTATTTTTGCCATGTGTAAGTACAATGGAATGCTTACTCCCCATTTACTCCCGCAGTGTCAAAGGCCGTGTTAGAACCCAAATGCAGCACATGGGAAACCAGGAACAGTCTGTGATACTTTTAATATCACAGGAGAGCAAACAATATAGAGTACCATGTCCAAATAGACAAACCAGTCGAGGTCGGGCAGAGGGTCGGGAAGCAGGCGAGACAGACAGACAGACAGACAGACAGGTCCAGGACAGGCGGGGTCGGGAAGCAGGCGAGACAGACAGACAGACAGGTCCAGGACAGGCGGGGTCGGGAAGCAGGCGAGACAGACAGACAGGTCCAGGACAGGCGGGGTCGGGAAGCAGGCGAGACAGACAGACAGGTCCAGGACAGGCGGGGTCGGGAAGCAGGCGAGACAGACAGACAGACAGACAGGTCCAGGACAGGCGGGGTCAGGAAGCAGGCGAGACAGACAGACAGACAGACAGACAGGTCCAGGACAGGCGGGGTCGGGAAGCAGGCCAGACAGACAGACAGACAGGTCCAGGACAGGCGGGGTCGGGAACCAGGCGAGACAGACAGACAGACAGGTCCAGGACAGGCGGGGTCGGGAACCAGGCGAGACAGACAGACAGACAGACAGACAGGTCCAGGGCAGGCGGGGTCGGGAACAGGAAATCTGTCCAGGAATAAACGCTGGAGAGTCTTGCATCAGACATGTAACTGTAACTGTAACGAGTAACAATCTGGCAAGGAGTGAGTGTACAGGAGGAGACTAAAGTACTGGCCTGATTGGCAATGCACCGCGGCTGCGGACAACACTTAACAAGGGGGCGTGGCTAACTGGTAGAGTGCGGTTGAAGCGTGGTGACAGGAATGCAGACTGTGACATGCAGTATGAATTTCTACAACAATTCTAAACTATACTACACCAGTGGTGGTGGTCAGGGCCTTCAAGGTATTCAGAGAAGACCCTGGAACCCTCAGATGAAACAAAACAAAAATCGAATTAATTATATTAATACAATTTAAATAAAATTAATAAATGAGAATGGTATCTGTGTTGTTGATCTGTTATATTACAGTTACGTTGATTTGTTTCTTTCTCGGTCCATGCACTACACATTTGAGTGGTTTTGTGTTAGAAAAAAAATTAAACCAATCAGATATTATTCTGGGTTGCTGGGAAGAATATCCTTCAACCAAAGTACTCGCGAATGCCTTGGCCCTTAAACTGAATGAGAGCATACGTTTGGATCAACCAATCATATATTGGTTCGTAGTCAATGGGCATATTCTTTCAGATTTCCCCACAGTTCCATAGTACGCTAGAAGGTCCATTTAGTTCACTTGCTCAAGACGGAGGATCGAGCTTAGTGCTACGTTGGTTTTCTTTTCTTTTTTCTCTTGGTTTTTTACGTCGAAATGGCAACAGGTGAAGATGATGTTGCGGAATTGTTGTTAGTACCCTTTTCAAGACGACCATTCAGTGAAAAGATTGACATAAAGTTTTAACAATCCCCGTCACCACTGCATCTGTGGAAAGGACATTTTCCGCCCTCAAACGGATAAAAACATATGGAGGAACAGAACAGGACAATCCCGACTCACTGCATTAGCTTCCATAGCTATTGAAAGGCAACTTATTTTGGATCTGAAAAGCAGTGATCAGCTTTATGACCGGGTTATCGAAACATCCAGGAGAATGGATTTGGTCTTTAAGTGAACATCATTGGTGAATGAGACTCATTTGTCTTTGCTGGTTTTGGCACAGTGTTGCATCTTGTTGAGCTGGTTGTTGCATTTTGTTTCCACACATGAATGATTAGTTAATGGCTGTCTTGAGTTTGTTAAGCATTGTTGTGCATTTACATTTTTGACTTGATATTTCTTTGCATTGGTAATTGTTTCCAAGGTGTGGTTGCGTGGCAGCCATTTGTCTATGAAACCTAATAGTCCTAGCTGAGTGTAGTAGGCCCTAATGGTGTGTGAGGATGTAGCTACAGTACAGGACCAGTACAGTCATTCATCGAGGGACAGTCTAAGACGCTTAACGTGAAAAGGCTTAAGGTAACTAAGAGTTACAAAACCGTGATCAATAATCACCTAATTTCTCTGGCATATGTCTTGTCATTAGCATGTCAGCTTTCACCTGTAAAAATATCTAAACTTAAATCCTACCATTATGGACATGATGTGACATTAAGTGTTTTCCTCTCTATTGAGCCAGTAAGGAAAAGTCTTAACGCAGCTTTATGAGAGGAAAACACTTAATGTAACATAACTTCCGTAATTGTAGGATTTAGGTTGTGATATTTTGACATGTGAAAGTGCTAATGACAAGACATATGCCAGACATTTGGTGATTATTGATCGCTAAGCCTTTTCACGTTAAGCATTTTAGACTGTCCCTTTCATCGATAGCCTGTGTGGTGGTGCTGTGTTGTGCTGTTACTTCACTACATTTCATACCCTTTCATACCTTTGCCAACTATGGTCAACTTGTAAATTGGCTGCGACAATCTTATCTGCCTGAATGAGAACGCATAAAGTGACTGCCTCCGTGACGTCCGTCTGACTCGAACAACCAAATTTTCGAATCCGGGAGGTCCAGTTGTGATAGACAGGGTTCGCCACTGTACATTACTATGCAATACTATAAACAACACTATACTATAACAATACTATACTCAATAAAAACACACAATAACCAACAATAAAATACGCAATAACATTTCTAACAATGATTATGGCAATGTGTTCTTTCATTTGTCTTTTCTTCGTATCAATCATATAGAGTGTACTTCCTGTTATTGTAGGGAACACAAACAATTGTCAACGACACCTCTCACCCCAACCGTTGACTGTTTTCCCTCCTCCCCTCCGGGAGGCGCTATAGAAACCTTAGTTCCAAGTCAAGCAGGTTTAGGAACAGCTTCTTCCCCTCAGCTGTCATCTCCCTGAACTCTGAACCACAATGACAATACCCTTTCACCATACATTTTTTCAACGGCTTTGCACTGTATCATAACTCTCTACCTATAGTTTACATATTTATTGATTACATACCTGTATGATAGTCATGTACATTTTTACTGTACTTACTGTATACATTTATATATATTTATGTTGTTGATTCAACTGCCTATCCTTGCTCACTACCTGTTCAGACTTGTCTTACCTGTATGTATATACACCTTCTGCACATATCTCATACCTACTCTAGTTATTTTATACCTGTATATATCAGTAGTAGTTTTTTTATTAGACAGTTTTTACATATTATTTAACAACTGTCAATTATATATTACCATGCACTTTACTGCAACATTTGCACTCTTGTTAGATGCCAAATTGTTTTCGCTGTACTGTACTTTTTGTGCTGTGCAATGACAATCCATTAGAATGTAACTTGTGTGTTTGTTATGTCAATGACAATCCATTAGAATGTAACTTGTGTGTTTGTTATGTCCCCTGCAGAGTGCCAGTGAGCACTGTGCCTTCGTGACTGTGGTGAGCTGCAGCCTCTTTGTGTTTGTGGCTGTGTTCTTTCTGGTGTGCACGGAGACCCTCACCCAGCGATGGAGACGTCTGCTGGGCCTGGCAGTGTGGGCCACCCACCTGGTCATGGCCTACACCTTCATCTTCAGCGGCCCCCTCATCTTGCCCTGGGACCAGGTATACCAATCAGTCAGTCAGTCAATCAGTCAGTCAGTCAATCAGTCCGTCAGCGGCGTCCCTTTACCTTCCCATGGTGGATGCTGTGGACTAAGAAGCTAAAAGTCATGTTAGTGATCAACTCTGTGTCTTTTTTATAAAATGTTCCCAGATAATGAAAATTGTACTTTATTCACTTCTGAAAACATGCGTCCATGTTCCCTCTTCCTGTTGTTTAGGTTCCCTACTTCCTGTTTATCATCTTCACCGTCTACACCATGCTGCCCTTCCAGCTGTGGAACGCAGTGGTGCTCAGTACACTCTCCTCCATCTCACACGTCCTGGTTCTCACGCTCTACTTCACCGTCTTCAGCAAGCAGCCTCCACCTCACCTGGCCCAACAGGTAAGTCTGCTGGAGGTTTAATAACATTCACCTTACCTGGCCCAACTCAATTCAAAGCATTTATTTTTTGTAACAAAACAAATAGATCGTTTAAATGTTAAATGCCTTCCCGTTTAAACCAATACTTACTAACGTGTGTGTGTGTGTGTGTGTGTGTGTGTGTGTGTGTGTGTGTCCTACAGCTCTTATCCAATGCGGTGGTCTTTCTGTGTGGGGGTGTGGTGGGTGCCTTCCACAAGGTGTTGATGGAGAAGACTCTGAGGCAGACCTTCCAAGACACCCTAAGGTGCCTCAGCATGCGCATGAAGCTGGAGATCGAGAAGAGGCAACAGGTCGGTCACCACAGACACTCTGGGGCTTCACCAAAACACCTTCAAACCATCTGATGAGCGTTTAGATTTGTGTTGAGTGAGAACCGTCTTCCCCTCATCAAGCTCAGATGTCCGTATTTGTATGAAAATCAAAGCAAGGATGCTATCAGAAGAGGTTTTTGTTTTCCCACAATTATCCAAAACACAAAAAAAATGATGGTTTCCCTCTGATCGCTCATAACACTTAAAAGTTTCAATATTTTCTCAGTTTTAAAAACGATACAATCACACAAGATTACCCCTCCCCCCTCTCATTCTTAAAAGTACATTTTGGAAAAATTGGAAAACAGCCTCTGTGCGCTGGAATGTGTAGTCCGGTATGGCCCATACCCTGTAGGGCCCATACCCTGTAGGGCCCATACCCTGTAGGGCCCATACCCTGTAGGGCCCATACCTTGTAGGGCTTTAACACAAGCCAGGAAGCCATTCCAAACACAAAGAGAACTGCCCATTCAGGTCACTCAAATCGAGTCAAGTCTTTTAAACATGGTTAAAAGGTTAGTAAACAGCAAAAAGAGTCATACAATTTCTGTATTTATTCATATAATACAGTGTAATGTTTTTCTGGTGGCAACGAAAAACTGAAAGCTGCTTTCACAAAGACTTTTACTGATATACAAAATATTCATCTTTGTTATTGGATGGTGTACACAATGTTACAAAATAACTTACATAATAATTCAAACATGGACAGCCCCACTACTGTTATAATGCTCAGGCTACTTTAACCAGAGGCACATTGACAGGAAGTAGGGTTTGTGTTAAGGAGAGTGGTTACAGCTGCTGGTTGTGTGAGCAGTTCATCTGCACTAGGGTCATCACTGATTATAATCTCAACTGTAATAGTGGATTGTTGGCCAGTGAGAAGTTATCCAAGCTCTATTGTAACATTCTATTGGCAGTGATCAAAATCTTCTTTAACTGAAAGTTGTTTGATCATAATATATATAATCTATTCGATGTCTTTTTAGATAAATGACACGTTATAATTGTACGTGTCAAACAGTCGGGTTCCTTTTGGTTCCCCAGCGGTCGGTTCTGTCCCTCAGGATGTAAGGAGAAAGGTACGGAGGAGCTTGGTTGGTTGCCAAGCGTCTCAGAGAGGAATGATGTAATCAGTAACCTTTAAGCTTTTGTTATGTTTTTATTGTGAGTTGACATTGAACAATGGGAGTTAGGAGCAAAGGGAGGATGGGTTGGACAAAGAGCAGGAGGACATAAAGGGGACTGGAGGGAAACAATGCAGCCCTAAGTGAGACACATTGGACTGCCACTCACAACTGGTCCTCATCGGACCCTGCTTCCCCCGGCTGGTTCTTCTCAAAGCTGGGTGGTAATCATGAGAAATCCAAATAATTTAACTGGTGATTTTCCTGACTTTCCAACTTCCTACTTATGTGTGTGGGGGTAAAATGTTCTGGATTTTGTATCTTGTTGGTTCTGTTGGGCTCTATTTACTTTACTATGCAGTCCCACTGTAAGGAATGGATAATGTTAAAAGCCTTTTCTAGATAACTTCAGACATTCTTGGCTTGGCACGCAAAGTCTCGTGGTCTTCCGTCATTGCTCCCCCAATCTCTATCTTTATGTTTGAATTAATATGTAATGAATTAAGACATTAAGAATATGTAATGATTTTTCAAGAAGTTACTTATGCAAATAGCACCGTTTGATCTTGTGTTTGCTGGTTTGAAGGTGAATTACAAACCTTCATGTGCAACAATAATAATTATTATTATATCGTTTTTTGCTGTCTTTGATTGTGTTGTCAAGTTCTTAAAGGACTCTTCCAGTGTATTTTTAACCTTTTTAATGGAGAGTTTTAATGTTTTAATGTTATTCTGCCCCACAAGGCGTAGGAATCCCACCTTTGGTCAAATAAGGTTAATGTTAACCAATGACAGAACAGTACAACTGTTATTCCAGCACTGAAGGGATTTGAAGAGCACATCATGGAACTCTGCCTCTCGGCCTTCACCCAAACATCCTCCATGGGACTCATTCTGTTTACTAAAGACCAAGTGCAAAGCCGTCTCTTTGGAGGGACAGATTTAATAGCGTCCACTGATAACACATAGCTAACCAAACCAAGTCAGTTATTCTTTTTGGATTGGTATTGATGTTTCTATTCTATCTCATCAGAAAGGTTTACAACTTATCTTTTAAGTCAAACATCTGTCTTCATATTGTTTTAAATGACCTTTAGGTATGAGACATAGGTATGAGACACAGTCATGAAGTGTTCTGTTGCTCTAGTTTACATCAACAAGTACAGGACCGCAACAGGTTGGGTGACGATGTCTTGATTGGCAACACACCATGTATAATGCACCAGCATGGGGTCAACGAGGGGTCAAAGGTCAACACTACAGTTCTCTCACAGTGATTGCACATAATCACACAAACACACGTGTGTGTCTATGTCTGTGTTTGTGTACATTGGGGGTACATGCGTGTGTGTGTGTGTGTGTGTCAAGTCAAGACAAGTCAAGTTTATTGTCACATCAAAGTTATAAAAGTATAAGCAATGGGTGAAAATCGTATGTGCAATATCCGACGACAGACGGCAGTTATAAAAATAATAGAATAAAAAAATAAGTAAAAAGTACAAACTGTATAAAGTTAAATATATAAAAGTGCATATATGAAATGCAATATATTAGTACAAAAAAAGAGCAATATACAGTATATGTATAAATCAATGTAATAATATATACATTGTTATATGCTATACACCCTTGTTCAGCAGCCTGATGGCCTGACTGTGGAAGCTGTCTCTAAGTCTATTTGTGCGGCACTTGATACTGGGGTATCACCTGCCTGACGGTAACAGTGAGTACAGTTCGTGGCTGGGGTGGGCAATATCTTTTAAGATGCGTTTGGCCTTGGCCACGCACCGCTGGTTGTATATATCCAGGAGGGAGGGGAGCTCACCTCCAACGATATACTGGGCCGTCCGCACCACCCTTTGAAGCGCTCTGCGCTCGAGTGCGGTGCAGTTCCCGTTCCAGGCGGTGATACACCCTGTAAGAACACTCTCAATTGTGCCGGTGTAGAATGTTCTCAGGATGCGGGGGCCCATGCTGAATTTACTCAGACGCCTGAGGAAATACAGGCGTTGTTGGGCCACGTGTGTGGTGTGCGTGGACCATGTGAGGTCCTCGGAGATGTGCACACCGAGGAACTTTAAGCTGCTGACCCTCTCTACTGCAACACCGTCGATGGAGATAGGGCCGTGCTCTCCTCTCTGCTTCCTGTAGTCCAGGATCAGCTCCTTGGTCTTCTTGACGTTGAGGGCAAGGCTGTTCTCCTGGCACCACTGCTCCAGCGATCCAACCTCCTCCCTGTAGGCTGTCTCGTCGTCGCTGGCGATGAGGCCCATCACTGTTGTGTCGTCAGCAGACTTGATGATGACGTTGGAGCTGTGCATAGCCATGCAGTCGTGGGTGTAGAGGGAGTAGAGGAGAGGGCTCAGCACACATCCCTGGGGGGCTCCCGTGTTGGGGGTCAGTGGCTCTGAGGTGGTGCTGCCCATCCTCACCACCTGGCGGCGGTCCGACAGAAGGTCCAGTATCCAGCTGCACGTGGATGGGGGCATGCCTAAACCTCTAAGCTTGGTGTCGAGCTTGGCAGGAACTATTGTTATTGATTGTATTACTATTGTTGAATGCTGAGCTGTAGTCCACAAATAGCATTCGCACATAACAGTTCTTTCCCTCCAGGTGGGAAAGGGCAATGTGGAGGGCCATGGCAATTACGTCGTCCATGGATCTGTTTTGACGATATGCAAATTGCCATGGGTCCAGCGTGGCAGGTAACACGGAGCAAATAAAGTCCTTGACCAACCTCTCGAAGGTTGGTTGCTGACAATCGAGGTGAGGGCTACAGGTCCATAGTCATTCAGGCATATTACCTTGGGTTGTTTAGGGACAGGCACGATGGAACAAGAACAACAGCCTGGGACAGGTTGAAGATGTCTGCAAAGACTCCTGCCAACTGGTCTGCGCATGCTCTGAGGACGCGGCCCGGGATGTTGTCGGGGCCTGCCGCCTTACGGATGTTCAACCGCTTGAAGGTGCGGCGCACATCCGCCTCCGAGATGCTCAGCAGGCTGGTCTCCTCAGACGGCGCTAGCTTCGGTGGGCTGCCGTTTACGTCGAACCGAGCAAAAAAAGTATTTACCTCTCCTGGGAGGGAGGTAGAGGTGTTCTCTACACAACTGGTTCTCCCGCTGAAGTTTGTTATCGTCTGTAACCCCTGCCACATACCCCTCGTGTTGTGGCTCTTGAATTTCTCCTCCACTCTGTCCTTGTACTCCCGCTTGGCAGTGACGATGGTCTTACGGAGGTCATAACGGGCTCTCGTATATTCCTCCGTATTCCCGGAGCCAAAGGCGGCGTTACGCGCGTGGAGGGCAGCGCGAACATCGGCGTTAATCCACGGTTTCTGGTTGGGATATATCCGAACCGACTTGGTCAGAACAACGTCATCTATGCACTTCTTGATGAACCCGGTGACCGTGGACGCGTACTCGTTGATGTTGTTGTCCGAGGCAACCCGGAACATGTCCCAGTCAGCACGATCAAAACAATCCTGCAGCATAGAGTCCGATTGGTCTGACCAGCATTGGACCTCCCTCACAGCGATTGGTTGCTGCTTCAGTCTCTGCCTATAGGCGGGGAGTAGCTGGATAGAGGTGGTCTGATTTGCCGAACGGTGGGCGGAGGAGGGCCTTGTAGCCATCACGGAGGGGAGTGGTAGCAGTGGTCGAGGATCCGCGCACCCCTTGTCCGCACCCCCCTCGTTATGTGTTGGTAGATCTTCGGGAGAACCTTCTTCAGGTTCGCCTTGTTGAAGTCCCCCGCCACGATGAGAGCAGCCTCAGGGTGTGCCAACTCCTGTTCGCTGATAGCCCCATACAGTTCCTTCCCATACAGCGCTGTGTCCGTGTTGGCTTGTGGGGGAATGTAAACAGCGATCACGGTTACCGCTGTAAACTCCCGAGGTAGCCAGTGTGGACGGCACATAAGCATCATGTACTCCAGGTCCGGGGAACAGAAAGACTTGAGGGGATGTACATGACTTTGGTTGCAGCAAGATCTGTTTATCATGAGACATACCCCCCCTCCGCGATCTTTACCGGAGAGAGTCTTTGTTCTGTCCGCCTGGTGGACGGAAAATCCCGTCGGCTCGATAGCTGCGTCGGTAACCCCCTCCGACATCCATGTCTCCGTAAGGCATTGTCCTTAGTTTCCCGGTGAAATTGAATACGAGCCTGTAGCTCGCTTAACTTATTGTCCAGAGACTGTACATTAGCCAGTAGAATGGTCGGTAGTGGGGGGCGATCGGATCGACATCTCAGCCTGACTAGCACACCGGCTCGCTTCCCTCAGTCGAAAGAATGAAACAACTCCGGTAGGTGGCGAGCGATTGTCGATCTGATCTCCAGAAGTGTACAAAAGTCATAAATGAACGTGCTGCTAACTTTCAGTGTACATTGGGGGTGTGTGTATGTGTGTGTGTGTGGGGGGGGGGGGAGGGTGGGAGGGGGAGTTTGTGTGTCAGAGATCCTTAAAAAGTCTTAAAAGGCATTGAATTAATTTAGCAAAAAAATGCCTTAATTGGTATTAAAATGTCTTCAGTGAAATCAATCTTTTGGAAAGTAAAAAAAAAATACCAAGAAATGGGAAGAAGGATTTTTATTTACTGAATGCCAAAAAGCAGAACCAACAACACACGTGTATAGTTAAGTTCGTTTTCACAGGACCAAAAATTGCATGTTTTATGTTACAATAAAAATGTGGCAAAATGTTTTATTATTGTAACATTAGTCTTAAATGTCATTCCAAGTGGCATTAAAAAAAAAGTCTTAAAAGCCTTCAATCTATCTTCCCTGAAGTGAAGGAATGTGTGTGGGTGTGTGTGTGTGTGCAGGAGAGCCTGCTGCTGTCCGTCCTGCCAGTCTACATCTCCATGAAGATGAAGCTGGCAATCATGGAGAGGCTCCAGGAGTGCAAGGATAAGGAGGAGCAACAGCGGCTGGTGAAGGACAACAACTTCCACAGCCTCTACGTCAAACGGCATGAGAACGTGAGGTAGGAGACTCTGACTCTGCGAGTCCACTTGGGAGGACAAGCCCAACATATCTCCAGGGCTCTCCTGGCCTCCATCACTAATCTGCTCCCACAGATGTGTCCCTCAAATTGGTATCCACTGTTCACTTTAAAGTTGCTTTCTCTTCTTTATACATTTACCTTAGTTATTTTCTTTTAAGTCCTAATTGATACAACATCCGACTGTTTTCATCCATGTACTTTTTGAGCGGTATTATTGGTAATGGTTTTATTTTCCATCAAATGCAGATCTAAACAAATATGCAAAGTGATGCGGCATCCTAAATGACCAAATGAAACCGTTTTGTTTGAGGACCTCATCCTGTTATCTAAATCAAATCAAGACCAAAAAATGAATATTAGGATCCTCCTGATCGTCTGGTTTCACTTCACTGGACACAACATGACACATTTCATCACATCAGTACATAAAATACAGACTTGACCAGTAACTTCTCATGAACAAAGAGTGTTTTAGTAGTTGAGGGTGTGCTAAGGAGATACTGGATGAACTGACTGAATGGTACTGAACAGCACCAGATGTTTGACAGTTCAGGGAAATCATGAGAATGAGCAGAGAGAACACATTGTCTAAAGAAGGCTCACCCAGCTTGATTTCACTGTCAATGTCTCAATCATTTAGAAAAATAGAAGCCACTTTGTTCTTCTTGAGGTGCTGCCCTGTCCTCATGCCTGTTGATGGATGGAGTGCCTGTGTCAGCCCCCTGTCATTATACCAGCCCACCCATCATTATGTGTCTGAGCATCCCAAGGCAGCGGTTCTTTGTCAGTGGAACCAGAGGCCAGGTTGGGTATCGGGTCTGTGATCACTGCCAACTTTAATTAGGATGTGCTGAGACGGCCAATGATAGGTGTGACAGACAGCTTGAATGATACAAGATACAAGATATTTTTATTTGCAATTTGTACATAGGAATGCTTACTCCCCATTCCATCCCGCAGTATACATCTACAATACCATAAAAATAAAAATTATATATTCAATGAAAATAAACAACAAAAAAGAGCAGCAAAGTGACTGCTCTTTAAAAAATATATAATATAAAAAATCTTTAAAAGCATTTTAAAGTGCCAGTAGAGCACCAGCATCATGAATACAGAGCAGTACGGTGCAGTAACTGTGATGAGTCCAGAAAGTCCAGCAAAGTATGTAAGTGTAATGTTATTGACAATATAAAAGTGAAAGTGGCAGCACGCCTAGCAGTTAAGTAGGTTACTGCTTGTGGATAAAAACTATCCTTAAACCTGGTAGTCCTTGTTGTACGGATGCTGCGGAACCGGCGACCGGGAGGTAGGGGGAGAAGAGATGGAGCCCAGGGTGGTTGCAGTACTTTATGATGGACATGGCCTTCTTCCGACATCTGGTCCTACAGATCTCCTCAATGCATGGAAGTGCACACCCGATGATCTTCTCTGCCGTCCTCAGGACCCTCTGGATGGCTTTCTTGTCCTGTGCAGGGGTGCCACCTCTGGCCTATTCCGCTTTTTCTGAGGCACCGCAGAGCAGAGAGGCGCTGGTGTGCCTTCTTCAGCATGACCTATGTGTTGTGGGTCCATGCCAGGTCATCGGAAATCTGCAGCCCAAGAAAACGGAAGCAGCTGACGACTTCCATCGGTGTCCCGTCCAGGCTGATTGTGGAGTGGGTGCCTCGGTGGCTCCTGAAGTCCATGATGTCTTGCTGACATATAGTGCAAGGCTGTTGTTCTCACACCATCACGTCAGCTGGACTACCTCATCTCTTGACTCCGTTTTGTCGCCCTCACTTATCAGGCCGATGACGATGATGATGGCCGTGGTGTCGTCTGAAAACTTGATAATCAGATTATTGCTGTGCGTGGCAGTACAGTCATATGTGTACAGCGAGTACAGCCGGGGACTGAGGCAGCAGCCTTGGGGTGCTCCGGTGTTGAGGAGTGGATGAGATGTTCTTCCCAATCTTCACCACTTGAGGCCTGCCCGTCAGGAAGTCCATAATCCAGTTACAGATGGGGGCGCCCAGACCTAGGTCCCTCAGTTTCAGGGCTTGGAGGGAACCAAGCCCTCCAGCTTGGAGGGAACGATGGTGTTGAATGCCGAGCTGTAGTCAATGAACAGTAGTTTGACATAGGTGTTCCTCCTGTCTAGGTGCTGCAGGGCTGTGTGTAGTGCCAGGGAAATGGCGTCGTGCCAGGGAACTGGCGTCGTCTGAAGACCTGTTTGGTCTGTATGCAAACTGGAGTGGGTCTAGGGACTCAGGGATGGAAAAGTTGATATAACGATATAACGGATGGACGATAATAATTTAGGCATGTTACCTTGGTCTTTTTGGATAACGGCACAATGGTTGTGCCTCCCAGCGTGCCTCTGAAGCACACTGGGAGGACAGACTGTTGCAGTGATGCGTTGTAGATGTCGGTGAACACAGGAGCCAGCTGGTCGGCGCAGGTCTTGAAGGCGGGATGGAACTCTGTCTGGGCCGGCTACCTTCCCTGCCTTCACCCTCCTGAAGATTCTGCAGACCTCGGACTCGGACATTTGTAGAACGTAGTCCGTAGATGGATGTTCAAGTTCATGGTCCCTTTCAAAGCGAGCGAAAAACTTGTTTAGCTCGTCTAGAAGGTTAGGGTCGTTGTTGGTGACTGCCCCTGAGCTCCCCTTGTAGTTGGAGAGGACCCGCAGACCTTGCCACATACGTCTGCTGTCAGTCCCCGAACTGTAATTCCAATTTGTTTTTGTAATCCAAATTACCCTTCTTGATTGCTTTTCTTGAGTTCATACTTGGCCTTCTTGTAGTGATCGGAGTCGCCTGTTGTGAAAGCGGTACTCCGTTCCTTTGTTTGTTCCGTATGTCTGCATTCATCCATGAAGATCGACAATGGTGGTAAACGTAAATCTGTTGATGTGTAGAGCGCCGGGGACCCAGAAAGTCCTTGTGGTTAGTGTCCCCCAATTCAACATTTTGGGGTTCCTAATAGTGCATGCATAGTTCTCCTTCTTTCATTTCTAATAATCAGGACATACAGTTGAGTATTTTAGTGTATAGTATATATATTTTACTAATCTGATAGCGGTCAATTTAAGCCACGATGAACATTTGAATGAAGTTGAATAAAGTCTCTGTTGTGGGAGGAGTTGGGTGCCAAAGTTTGGAGACAAGGTGAAAGAAAGAGAAAGAAAGCCTAAAAGCTAACGTGAAAAGTTCAGTTGAGTATATCATTTTGCATCCTTCAGATTCCTCCTCTACAACATCAGGAGGATTCGGCCTTTTCTCACTGAAAAGGCTGCGCAGGTGGTCATCCAGGCTCTTCATCTCCCGTCTGGACTACTGCAACTCCCTCCTTGCTGGCGCTCAGGCCATCAGGCCCCTGGAGCGCATTCGGAAAGCTGCAGCTTGTCTGGTGTTCAACCGACCTAAGTTCTCCCACACATCTACCCTTCTCTGGTCTCTGCACTTTCTACCTGTAGCTGCTCCATCCAGTTCAAGACCTTGGTGCTAGCCTACAAGGTAGTAAAAGGAACAGCTCCTTCCTACCTCCAGGCAATGGTCAAGCCCTCCATCCCTGCCCTTCCACTTCACTCTGCTATCTCAGGCCATCTGCTCACCTCCTCGCTTAGGGGCCCTTGTGGCCGATCTACATGGTCACAGCTGTTCTCTGTCCTCGCCCTAATTTGGTAGAATTAAATTCCCACAAATGTCAGAACTCACTGCCTATCTTCCTCCACAGGCTGAAAACTCACCTCTTCAGGAAACACTACCCGGATCTTTCCTTCTAGTGCATCCTCTTATCACTTTTTAATAGCGTACTAGTGTCTTTCTGAGATTTCTTAGTAGTTTGTAAGGTAGATATTGTTCTTATGTTTGCAAACTTATTGTACTTTTACCTGAACTTATTGTACTTTTACCTGAGCACTGGTTCAGTCCTTGGAGACTTGTTAGGAATTAAATGCACTTCTGACTTCTGGTGACAAGTTGTTCTCTTACCTTCCTTTGTTATAACACACTATTGTAAGTGGCTTTGGATTAAAGCGTCTACTAAATGACTTTAATGTAATGCTTCCCATCAATTTTTGTTTCCATCAATGCATTATTCTAAACAAAATATTTTGGAATGTTTCCTAGAATGTGGCAGTTAACCAATGCCTTCTATTTAACAAAAGTAACATTACTGCCTTTAATGTTACTGCCTTTTTACTTTGTCTTCCTGAGTCCACCATTGTGCTCATTGGTTGTGGGTTTCTGTTCTGCAGTATACTCTACGCTGACATAGTTGGCTTCACCCGGCTAGCCAGTGACTGTTCTCCCAAGGAGCTCGTCATAATGCTCAACGAACTCTTTGGAAAGTTTGACCAAATTGCCAAGGTGAGTTAATGATTGGTAATTGTTAACTTCTACATTTGCGGTGCTTTATCCTCATTCAACACATTTGGAATGAGTATTTATTTATTTAAATATAATTCAGTAATAAAGTATTTCTGATTTCAAACTCCTATAGTTCATAAAAGGGATTCATGGAAAGTAATTGTAATAATGTATGAATCCGGGTAACCCAGGGTTCCCACAGCTCCACACAGCACTTTAAAAGCATTTCATTAATTAATCTTAAATAAGGCCTTGATTGGTATTCAATTGACGAAGTCTTTCAAAAGTCTTAAAAATGCTTAGACATGGGAAGTAGGATTTTTATTAATCTTCTGTCTGACATTGCAATTTAAAATCAAACAGTAATTGGGAACATCGTATGGTTTTATAACCGACTGCCTCGCAGAGGAACCAACAACAGATGTTTTTTGTAGATCATCAACCTTTTCACTGGACCTAAAATGTTTGCTACAATATGCATTTGGGTAAAGTTGTATGTAATTGAAGGTTTATTTTCTTCCATTTTTGTTATTTTAATGAGTTTTTCACACTGCTTTGTCTCATGTCAAAGGAGAATGAGTGCATGAGAATCAAGATCCTGGGAGACTGCTACTACTGCGTGTCCGGGCTGCCGGTCTCTCTGCCACGGCATGCCAGGAACTGTGTGAAGATGGGCCTGGACATGTGTGAAGCCATCAAGTGGGTCTGGGACATGTGTGAAGCCATCAAGTGGGTCTGGGGCAGCCCAAGCTCTGCACTAAGTTGCAGAATTCACAAGAATTACAATTGACAAAATTGACCAAAATACTAAAATAATACACAAATGTACATTTTTACATAATTACATAATGTTTGCTAACTAAGCAACCGAGCAAAATTACGTCTATCAAAAAATCATAAAACGAAACTCATCTTATGAACCCATTAAATAAACTTCTTGAACTGTCCAGTCAAATGACGGTACATGCGTTTGAAGTAATGTGATGTAATGTAATATAGTAGTTTTTCTAAAGTTATACTTTATTATGGTATATTAAGTCCACAGCCTGATCCCAGCACTTTGTGGGATTGGGGAATAAAATGAAATCACCTCAACACCAAGTTCACTAGATGCAGGTGATGGAGTTTCACTGTTGAACAGGATGAACAGCAGATTGCTTCATGCGTGTTGTCATGACTACTGTACTTCCAGGCTGGTGCGGGAAGCCACAGGTGTGGATATCAACATGCGAGTGGGCGTGCACTCAGGAAACGTGCTCTGTGGAGTTATTGGTTTGCGCAAGTGGCAGTTTGACGTGTGGTCACATGATGTCACCCTGGCCAATCACATGGAGTCTGGCGGACTACCAGGGTAAGAGAATGGATCGTTGGCATACATTTGCATATTTAAAATGTTACCCACATATATTCTTCACCATGTCAAATATATCACTTTTGAAGCGTAATTATTAATGAATGAATTTAAATAATTGTAATGGAACAAATACATTTATATTAACTGTATGCAGTTATCTTTGTTCAAATAAGTAATGTTATTTATACCCTTATACAAATTACTTTAATCCGTTCATTACTTTAAAAAAATGTGTTACTTAATTACAAATAATGCATAACGGATTTTATTTTAGAGCTCAAAGATGAGTCATTAATTGGAGATGATTGAGATTTTCTCCTGAGATAAATGACCAAACAGTCCAATTCAGTATTCAGATGAGTATTCCTGTCTCTGGTCCAGCCGGGTCCACATCACAGAGGCCACCCTGAGGCACCTCAACAGGGCCTACGAGGTGGAGGAGGGCCACGGCCACCTGAGGGACGCATACCTGAAGGAGATGGATGTCCGCACCCACCTGGTCATCGACCCACGGGTCAGATTCTAAATCAGAGTTTTAATCGTGTCACACAGCTTGTCTTTATTGTCTGGCTAGCTGCTTATATAACATATGTTTCTCAAGGGCTTTGAGTTTTACTTTTTTTGCTGTTTGACAAACATGGATTCCTCAGGTGGAGAACGGAAGTTTTTTCTCCTCAAGGCCTCTTGGCTCAACAGCTCAACAGTTTTTCTCATTCTATCCCTTTGTACGACACCCACGCTTGAGCGCCTTCATTTAACTGAAAAGTGTGCGTGTGTGTGTGTGTGCAGTCCAAGGACCAGTCTCTGAACAGCCGCCACGTGCCGAAGCAGCGCGTGAATGACGGCCTGAAGATGAGGGCGTCGGTCCGCATGACCCGCTACCTGGAGTCCTGGGGGGCGGTCAAACCCTTCGCCCACCTCCAGAACCGGGACGGCTTCACCGCCGACCCCATGGTGAATGGCAAGGCTCGGTGCAAGGTGAGCAACATACTGTATACATTCAGTTGTCTTTTTACCAATCTACCGTAGAGGCACATACTGTATGTATATAATTATCATGTTTTTAATTCAACTGGACAAAATTGTGAATAAAAATAATTTTCAGAGTGCCCTGAAAGCCGGCAGCAGCAATCAACAACATGAAGATGCTCATCAACAATCCTTCAATGTTAATGATAGTGAAATGTTGATTTAAAGGTTCCTCTAGGATAGACCACTACTAGACATTCATTGACACAAGGGTCACTAATATAAACCCCTTGTAATTGGAGACTTGTTACAGGAGCTTATTTGTGAATTTGTGACTTCTCTTTTTCCTAGGATATTCCTTTGCACCCCAAGATCAGTGAGAGGTAAGACCTGGGGAAAAGGCTGTGCTTGCTACGTTACCTAGCACTGGTTTATACCACACTGTTCTGTAAGTCAGGTTTACTGCATGCATTTTGGATGAATTTTGTGTCGAAAGATCGAACACGTCTGGATTGGAAATTAATGAGTGAACTGCTAGGCCATGATGCAACCAGTATGTACAAGGCGTTATGCTTTGATGTTTCGCTTGGCTTTTTGTTAAACGCCTGTCCGTCATATATGAACTGCTCTATAATGCTGTGTCATCTTTGGCTTCATCAAAGGCTTAGGGACATGTAGACCTCCTCAAAGTGTGCCCTAATAATAGTGTAAAAAGATCCTGTAGCAGAGGACGCTGCCACCAGCCATTAACATGGCTGCGTGAGGCTCCTCCCGAAGACAAGGACACAGGGTGATGAGGGATCCGGTTTATTGCAGAGTTTGAATCATGGTGAATGGAACAGATGGAACATGCTAGAGTTGTCTCCCTTGAGTATGTGTGGTGGAGGCTGTTTTAACGTGTGCCTTGATTAACAAGGACCCACAGGTGTGCAGCCTCACCAGCCAAGCAGTCAGGCCAGGTGAGGCTGCTTAAACCAGCCCCCAACCCCACACACTCCACAGGATCCTTTTAAATTCTTCTAAAGTAAGTTTTATAATACCTTAAAGAGACATTTGGTTTTGGTTCGAGCTGCCACTCGGCAGGTGGAGCAGAATAACCTATCAGCTCTATGTCGAGAGCTAGGCTTTTGACTTTTCAAGAGCGCCAGTAGACGTAGCGTAGGAAATTAGAAAATGACCCCTTTTACTTACTGTCTGGTCTGAGTTGTGGTGAGTTGACAGATTTTTTCAAATGGGCGCCACACATGCTGTGAACTACATTATATGATTTATGTGTGTCATACAGTACAGATGTAGGGTTCAGAACCTATTGAACTTGGTGACAGATCTAGGTCATTGTCGATGACTACTATCGATGAAATCACGGACTGGAGTGTATTCAAGACCACTGACCTGGATGTGTATGCAGATCATGTCACAGAATACATTAACATGCTAGTGGAAGAATGCATCCCGACCAGGTCTGTTCGCTCATTCCCGAACCGCAAACCATGAATGAATGACATACGGAACAAACTTAAGGAACGGAGTACCGCTTTCACAACAGGCGACTCTGATCAGTACAAGAAGGCTTTACAAAAACAATTACAAAAACAAATTGGAATTACAGTTCTGGGGCTCTGACACCAGACGTATGTGGCAAGGTCTGAGGGTCCTCTCCAACTACAAGGGGAGCTCAGGAGCAGTCACCAACAATGACCCCTACCTACCAGACAAGCTGAACATGTTTTACGCTTGCTATGAAAGGGAGAACTCTAAGCCGACCAACAAATTGAACATCCACCCAGAGGACTATGTTCTACTGCCTGAGTCTGAGGTCCTTCAGGAGGGTGAAGACAGAGTTGCATCCCGTGTCTTCAAGACCTGCGTTGACCAGCTGGCTCCTGTGTTCATGGACAGATATAATGCATCACTGCAACAGTCTGTCGTCCCAGCGTGCCTCAAAGTCAAGTCAAGTCAAGTTTATTGTCAAGTTAAAAACTTTAAACTTCACAGTTTAAAGTATAAAGCAGTGAGTGAAAATCTTATGTGCAATACCCGACGACAGCAGTTCTAAAAATAAGATAAAAATGTATCAAAATTTTATAAAACAGAATAGAATAAAAGTTAAAAAATATAAATAAATAAATACGGCACAGAAAAAGAGCAATATGTATATATATATCAATGTAATAAAATATACATTGTTATATGCTATACGCCCTTGTTCAGCAGTCTGATGGCCTCACTGTGGAAGCTAGGCTCAGGAGGTAGAGCGGTCGCCTCACAACCGAAAGGTTGCTGGTTCGATCCCCAGGCTCCTCCTAGCAAAAGCTGTCGGTGTCCTTGAGCAACACCCTAACCCTAACTGCTCCTGACGTGCTGGCTGTCTCCTTGCATGGCTGACTCCGCCGTCGGTGTATGAATGGGTGATGTGAGGCATGACTTGTAAAGCGCTTTGGATAAAAGCGCTATATAAAAGCCGGCATTATTATTAAGCTATCTCTGAGTCTATTTGTACGGCACTTGATACTGCGGTATCGCCTGCCTGACGGTAAAAGTGAATACAGTTCGTGGCTGGGGTGGGCAAAGAGACAACCGTTGAGCCGTTACCCAAAAATACCAAGGTAACAAGCCTCAATGATTATAGTCCAGTGGCACACCTTTTACACCTGTAGCCATGAAGTGCCTGGAAAAACTTGTCATGTTGCATATTAACTTTTTCATCCCCGAGTCCCTAGACCCACTCCCTAGACCCTCTGTACTCGATGTACACACATGACTGTACTGCCACGCACAGTAATATTGGAATTGTCAAGTTTGCAACACCACAGTCATCGGCCTGATAAGCGAGGATGACAAAACGGAGTCAAGAGATGAGGTAGTCCGGCTGACACGATGGTGCGAGGACAACAGCCTTGCACTGAATGTCAGCAAGACTAAAGAGCTCATCGTGGACTTCAGGAGCCACCGGGGCACCCACTCCACCATCAGCCTGGACGGGACACAGGTGGATGTTGTCCGCTGTTTCCATTTCCTAGGGCTACAGATTTCCGACGACCTGACGTGGACCCGCAACACAGAGGTCATGCTGAAGAAGGCACACCAGCACCTCTATGCCCTGCGGTGCCTCAGGAAAAGCGGAATAGGCCAACAGTGGCTGGTGAACTTTTACCGTGGCCCCGTAGAGAGCGTCCTGACGGGTGGTGTCACTGTGTGGTACGGAGACACCACTGCACTGAACAAGAAAGCCATCCAGAGGGTCGTGAGGACGGCAGAAAAGATCATGGGGTGTGCACTTCCATGCATTGAGGAGATCTTTAGGACCAGATGTCAGAATAAGGCCATCTCCATTACTAAGGACCGAAACCACCCTGGGAACCATCTCTTCTTCCCCCTAGGGGTCCGGTCGCCGATTACGCAACAACTGTACTAACAAAAGGACTACCAGGTTTAAGGATAGTTTTTATCCACAGGCAGTGACCTACTGACCTGCTAGGAGTGCTGCCACTATCATAACATTGTCATTAACATTACACTGTCATACTTTGCTGGACTTTCTGGACTCATAATTATTATTCATTACAGTTACTGCACTGTACTGCACTTTTTTTGTTTGGACAATATGACACTTTATTGGTCTTTTATGTTTTTTAAATTGTGCATAGTTTTTTTTATGTATTGTTGTAGAATGTTATACTGTGAGAGGGAATGAGGAGTAAGCATTCCATTGTAAAAATCTTGAATCTATCTAATATCCCTCTTAAATATCGTCTATTAACAAAGCATCTGTACTTATACTTGTAATGTGTATTTATACATGTATATAATATCTCTACACAAATGTGTAGCATGCTTAGTTGCTCTGTGCTGCTCTGTTTTCAATGTGGAGAGTTAGTTTGGATTTCTAATTGAATCGGTTAAATGACTGTGATTGGTTTAACACTGACCGATCAGTAAGGAGAAACCAAGATGTTGAAATGCTGTCTAAGAGGGACCAGGGCCAGACCAAGACCAGGGCCAGACCAGGACCAGGGCCAGACCAGGACCAGGGCTAGACCAAGACCAGGGCCAGACCAGGACCAGGGCCAGACCAAGACCAGGGCCAGACCAGAGGACCAGGGCCAGACCAGGGCTAGACCAAGACCAGGGCCAGACCAGGACCAGGGCCAGACCAGGAACAGGGCCCGACCATGGCCAGACCAGGACCAGACCAGGACCATGGCCAGACCAGACCAGGACCAGAGCCAGACCAGGGCAAGACCAGCGCCAGACCAGGGCCAGACCAGACCAGGACCAGAGCCGACCAGGGCAAGACCAGGGCCAGACCAGAGCCAGACCAGGACCAGGGCAAGATCAGGGCCAGACCCGGACCAGGGCTAGATCAGGACCAGGGCTAGACCAGGACCAGGGCCGGACCCATGGATCACCCAACCTAATTCTCTCATTAGGTTCCTCTTAGTGTTAGGGATTCATGGTGTTTGGAAACCTGGCCGGATGGTTATTGGATTCCCGGTTATTTTCAGTATGCCGTGATGGACGTGTCATTATGTCTAACTGTTGGTCCCTGACAGCTTGGACGTGCTTCCTGAGGAGCCCTTCTCCTTACCGGCCCCTCCCTTCAGCAGTTTTAAGTGAGTTGGGACCCTCGGAGTCCTCCCAAGAATCTTCTGACGTGACTACAGTAGTTCTCAACCTTTTCAGCTTTCCCCTCCGAAAAACATCAAACCCAACCTAGAAATAAGCCTGACGTCGTCTCCTTCCTGACTGCCCCTGGGAATGTCAAGAAAGGTTGAATTTGACATCATGCTGCAATTTATATTAGAGCTTACAAGACTCTTGACAGGAACCTCCATGTTTTAAACGATTGAGAACCACTTCCATAATGAGAGGTCCACTAATCACAGTACACTTCTCTCTCACCGTACTGTTCTCTAGTTCTCTTACTGTTCTCTTACTGCTTTTTCTCTGAACCACAGCTGCTCTTCTTCATAACAGGGGAACACAGGACCTCACAGCATCACACTCAACATGTTTAACTTCCTTGTCTGCAGGCTGGCTTCTCTAAAACAACTGACCTCTGACGCGTGTGTGTGTGTGTCTGTTTCTTTGTGTGTGCAGAGGGATGTTTCGGCATGTGCATGGATCACTCCGCAATATAAGGCATTTGTATGGTTGCCACACATCGCCTAAACACAACCAGCTCAATTCCTCAGAACTCATCCACATGTGGTCCTGTGTCCGACATACTCTCTCTAACCCCTTGCGTATGGTAGTGTCCCTGTCACAGACGACCACCTCCTAGCAAAGCTAACCTGGGCCTGAGTAACCTGCATGAGACTGGGTGTTTGCGGTGTGTCCCTCCTCCTGATTGTGTCTGTGCTGAGCAGGAACAAGTCTCAGAGGAGCACGTTTGATGAGGAGCTGCACAATGAGATGACCACCACCATCGATGAGCTCAGCAGCAAGTACGTTCATCCCCTCTTCACTTCCTGCTTTATTTTCTTCCTGTCTTCATTGATTTGTGTGTGTGTGTGTGTGTGTGTGTGTGTGTGTGTGTGTGTGTGTGTGTGTGTGTGTGTGTGTGTGTGTGTGTGTGTGTGTGTGTGTGTGTGTGTGTGTGTGTGTGTGTGTGTGTGTGTGTGTGTGTGTGTGTGTGCATAAAAAGAAAGATAAAGCAACCTTATTTTTCCCTTTTGGCCTTGATTCTCTCATGTTCTCCCTCTGCCTCACTCTTTCAGGCAGTGGTCCAAGTCTGAAGAGACCAGTAGCCTCGCTCTGTGGTTTCTGAAGAAGGACCTGGAGAAGCAGGTATGAAACACAAGAGCTCAGACACTGTTGGGTTTGTGAGTGTGCCAACTTCCTGTGCCCTGTGCCCTAACATGGGTGTGGCAACTTCCTGTGTCCTAACATGGCTGTGCCAACTTCCTGTGCCCTGTGCCCTAACATGGGTGTGCCAACTTCCTGTGCCCTAACATGGGTGTGGCAACTTCCTGTGCCCTAACATGGCTGTGCCAACTTCCTGTGCCCTGTGCCCTAACATGGGTGTGCCAACTTCCTGTGCCCTGTGCTCTAACATGGGTGTGCCAACTTCCTGTGCCCTGTGCCCTAACATGGGTGTGTATCACAGAGTCAGAATAAAAAGGTTGTTTCCCTTTTGTACCTCCTATTGTGTGACTGCTATACTGAATAGGACCAGATATCAGATATAACAGGATACATCTTGCCTGGTCTTTGCACTCTGTACTAAGTACAATGGATCCAATAGTATGTGCTCTTACTAGCAGCGCTGGTTTACAGTACATAAGAAAAGGACCCTTTTCACAGAGGCCAACAAAGGGCTCGGTCATAACATGAACAATGGGTCTCCTACTTGGACGAGGTACCAGGGCACAAGACTCAGTGGTAAAGATAGGTCTACTGGTGCATACAAGGGCCAGACCCAACATCACTGTGTTGGTCCGACAATAACAGCTCTGTGAAAAGGTTTAATTGGCACTGACGACTTCCCCTCTGAACCTCTTGTTCCTCTTTAGTACCGAGCGCTAGACCTGCCCATGTTCAAGCACTACATCTGCTGTGCCACATTCATCTTCTTCTGCGTCTTTGTCGTTCAGATGTTCGTCACAAGCAAGTAAGTACGGCGTATGGAGTTGGGTTTCCGTGCGGCCAGCAGCAGTCACTCTGGCTCAGTCTCAGTCTGCTTCAAAGGGCTTTTTCCCTTCTTTGTCTAATCCTTGCTGTACTTTCCAGGTACTGATATGTACTCAAAGAGTGCATCTGATGGCCTTTCTCTGTGCTAAAGCGCTGAAGTTACGTTATTATGTGCAGTGCGTTCATAAAGTCATTTAAAAATCCATTGTGATGATGTCACTGCCCCGTTGTGTGCATATGTTTACAGGACGGCCACTAACGTAGATTAGCTTCCTCTTAAAATGCTTTTATTGTATTTTTTGTCACTCCAAAGGGTCATTTATGCATTTAAACTCCATCATACAGACAGCATAAGCAGTAATCAGTTATAGATTGGATTCATTATTGGACAGAACACAGGTTAATAACATGGTCGTATAAGACCTTTTCTTCTTATTTACTTGAGAAACTGCTCTTGGGTTTTTCTTTCATGTTTTCATGTTTTGTCTCAGCTCCAAGATGTTGGGGATGTCTTTTGGATTCCTGGCCTGTTTCTTACTGTTGATTCTGGCCATCTGCTTCGCAAGTCACTTACAGGTCAGTTCTCCATTCAGCTACACTTAGTCTTAGTCTTTATTGATCACCCAATGTGTGTGTGTGTTTGTGTGTGTGTGGGAGAGAGAGAGATTTCTGGGACATCAACAAAGGGAGTGGACAATAAATAAGTGCAATTTCAGATTCAAGAACTGTATTTGCAATATGCAACAAGTACAATGGAATGCTTACTCAGTTAGAATTTTCTCAAACACGATACTATAAAAATACTATGCACTATAAAAATAACAATAAAGTGATATGTTGTGATATGTACACGTGTTGAATTGTGCAAAAAATAAAAATAATTGTAAAGTGCCAGTAGTGCAGCAGCATCATGAATACAGTGCAGTGGATGACAATGTTATGATAGTAGCAGCACTCCTAGCAGTTCAGTAGCTCACTGCCTGTGGATAAAAACTATCCTTGAACCTGGTGGTCCTTGTACGGATGCTGCAGAACCGGCGACCAAACCGCAGGGAGAGATGAGAGAGATGACGCCCAGAGTGGTTGCGGGTGGTTCCTTTTATGATGGAGATGGCCTTCTTCCGACTTCTGGTCCTAAAAATCTCCTCACTGCACGGAAAAACCCAATGATTTTTTCCGCCGTCCTCACGACCCTCTGGATGGCTTTCTGATCCTGTGCCGTGGTGTTGCCGTACCACAGTGATGTGTGTAGTCAATGAACAACTGATGTAGGTGTCCCTCCTCTATAGGTGCTCAAGGGAGATGGCATTGAGATGGCCTCTTCCCTCGTAGCTCATCGTTTTAGTGTAGAAGGACAAATTCACAGCCAGTCACAAGAGCCAGTCTACAAATGGTTTCTCTCTGCATTGCCATATTTTTTCCCCTATGCACGAGGTGTGGGAGCCACCAGGCAGAAGGCCAGAGTGAGTAGTCTGCCTATAAGTACAAACATGCATGCCACCAAGTCATGGAATCTTCCCCTCTCTGAACTCCTCCTGTAGCTGACCTGTGGACCCCCCCGGGTCGGTCATCCTATAGTAAAGTGATGTATGTAGGCCCTCACTCAGTGAAAATAGTCTGTCTGACTCCCCCCACCAGGATGTCGTGGATGGTGGGGTTAGTTCATTGTTCATTTATTTCAAGCAGAGCTCTCTATCCCGAATATGTTGCATCATTTCCATGAAGCCCTGGGGCAAAATGGGAAGAGGAACGATTTGGAGGTGTATCCTATGATGATATATGGTACCATGCTGGGGTCTCCCAGCTCTTAACCACCCTGTTCATGTTGTCCAGCGTCTCCTCCCAGAGCAGCTGTCCAGGTGCCAGTGGCTGCACACAGTGTCTGAGGCGGTGGTCAGGAGGCCCAGTGTGCGTCTCCCCCTGGCCACCATCACCACAGCCGTCATCGTTATCCTGGCCGTGTTCAACCTGGTAAAACAAGACTTTCCATGTCGCACGCTGGCACACAACCGCTATCTGCTGTCCTGATAATTATAGCTGCCCTCCATAGCTGAAATGTCTGACTTCAAAGACTGCTGAATGCCTGTCAATCCAATATCTTGTTGTTTTCATCCCACAGTGCTTCATCCCGCCCAATCTGGTGGAGTGTGAGGTTTTGGGTACAAATGAGTCCCTTGAGCAGGCAGCCCAAGCCAGCCTCTTCTACCTGCCAGTGAGTGATGTTCATCGCACACAATGATGCTAAAGAGATTCCCTCCTTGTGTTATACAGTACACCTCTCCAGATAGAGGTCCAGGGGCCGAGTGGGATAACGGAATTGCAAATACAGTAAAATCTTAATCTAAATCTGGAGGATTGAATCCTCTTTATTGCTCACATACATGTACATACACAGTGAAATGAGATTCTCTGCAATTAACCCATCGTATTATTAGGAGCAGTGGGCAGCTATTGTGTATATACAGCGCCCGGGGAGCAGTGTAGGGGTCTGGTGCCTTGCTCAAGGGCACCTCGGCAGTGCCGGGTGTTTCGGGGACTTAAACCAGCGACCTTCAGGTTCCCAAGCCAAGTCCCAACAGACCCTGCCGCCCAAGTAGCTGTGCTATCAATGCCGGCACATGACACATTCCAGTTCTGTAACTGTACCAAGGTGTGCGTTAACTGCCAACGGTGCCAAGCCAAAGTTAATGACCTGTGACCAACTGCTTTTTACTCTGCCACACTTAGTGCCATTAGCTCAGAATGTAAAGCAGGTCAGCTGTAAACAGGGGGGTTGCAGGTTCAATTTCTCAGCTCTTCCTGGCAAAACACTTTGAGTTGTCTGCAAAGAATATGCCTGGATTTACCTGGATGGATATGGGTAAATGGTCACTGTTGAACGGCTCAGAATTGGTGGCTTGTTTGATGACTGTATGAATGAATGTAGAAGCTAAGTGAATGCCCTTTTATATATATATATAGATATATATATATATATATATCTATATATATATATATGCCTTATATATATATATGCCTTATATGTTGGACACATATAAGTAACATAGACTGCTGTCTGACTGTCTGCTCCCTCCCAGTACTCCGTGTTCTGCTGCATCCTGTCTCTGATCGCTTGCGGAGTCTTCCTCAGGGTGAGCTTCGAGCTCAAAGTGCTCTTCCTCGTGCTGACCTCCACCGCTTACTACATCATCATCCTCAGCTCCCAGCAGAGATACTTCACAGCCTACGGCCATGCCCTGAACGCCACTGGCCACAGGCTGAACTGCAGCAGGTGACCCTGGATTCTAATTTAAAGGGGAAATGTGTACAATTATTAGTTTAAAACATTCTACAATGAAATACAATTAGATTAAACAGAACGTTAAGAACTTACAGTTTTGTGTCAAAGTTGTGCCAAAGACGTCAATGTATTGTGTTGCAGAGATGTTTAGTAGTTTATGTAAATACATAAAAACAATAATCAATTCCCCTCCATCTTACCAGCATTCAGCTTTACAAATTTGCTTGCCAGCAAAAGTCTGCCGGTGACACTTGCCGTCTCTCGGGCTGATGTTCTTACTGTTGTTCTCTGGTCATGTAGCACCAGTTCTCTAGGGCTGTTGTTCTAACTGTTGTTCTCTGGTCATGTAGCACCAGTTCTCTAGGGCTGTTGTTCCAACTGTTGTTCTCTGGTCATGTAGCACCAGTTCTCTAGGGCTGTTGTTCCAACTGTTGTTCTCTGGTCATGTAGCACCAGTTCTCTAGGGCTGTTGTTCTCTGGTCATGTAGCACCAGTTCTCTAGGCTTGTTGTTCCAACTGTTGTTCTCTGGTCATGTAGCATCAGTTATCTAGGGCTGTTGTTCTAACTGTTGTTCTCTGGTCATGTAGCACCAGTTCTCTAGGGCTGTTGTTCTAACTGTTGTTCTCTGGTCATGTAGCACCAGTTCTCTAGGGCTGTTGTTCTCTGGTCATGTAGCACCAGTTCTCTAGGCTTGTTGTTCCAACTGTTCTCTGGTCATGTAGCACCAGTTATCTAGGGCTGTTGTTCTAACTGTTGTTCTCTGGTCATGTAGCACCAGTTCTCTAGGGCTGTTGTTCTAACTGTTGTTCTCTGGTCATGTAGCACCAGTTCTCTAGGGCTGTTGTTCCAACTGTTGTTCTCTGGTCATGTAGCACCAGTTCTCTAGGGCTGTTGTTCCAACTGTTGTTCTCTGGTCATGTAGCACCAGTTCTCTAGGGCTGTTGTTCCAACTGTTGTTCTCTGGTCATGTAGCACCTATTTGTTTGTTTTGCATCTTTATACTGCATGGACAGCCCTGTTTAATGAAACTTTCCAGTTGAAAAAAAGCAGCTAGCCCATACCGTCTCGTAATACAACTGTGTACCTCAAGAGGTGATTGAAATCACTGTGGTGTCTAACCTCTTGTCAATCATGTCAAAAGTACACTGACAAATGTCATACTGGCTTTTTCTTTCTGGATCACTTGAGGGATAAAAACTTGACGCCATAGCACAGATTCACTGTGAGCAGTAGGGAGATGTATTTTGGGGGAAGGGGGAGGGACTGCATTTGTTTCTTACAGTAGGGATACCACAACTCTCTGGTAACATACTTCCCCCGGTTTAGTGGATGACTTCTAAGACAGTTGGCCAAATGTTACACATTACACATTAAACTGCATGTTGGGGGAGTGAGGGCCTCACTAATAGAGCACCCTCGAGTCAATCCATGAATGTAAAACGGAAGTCCAGCTGGCTACCAGAACTTACAGTGTTAATTTGTACAAATGTGGTTTTATTTCTAATCTAAATTAGGCAAAACTTGTATTTAGAATGATTGATAAAATAGTTGATCTGATAAATAGAATGCATTTTATTTGTATTGCATTAATTTACAAAAATCTCAGTGCTACAAAGTTAAAAGCATACACACAAATACAACACTTACACAACAAATAACACTTTCAAAATAATATATACAAGTTTTAGGGCTGCCTTAAAAGAGTCTAGGCGCAGCCCAGCAAAAGGCCCCGCCCCCCATGGGGCGGAGCTTAGTACTGGGGGCCTGAGGAGCAGAAATTCTAGAACTGAGAAGTTCTTTAGATAGGGAGGTTCATAACCATTTATGCATTTGTGTGTAAGTAACAGGATTTTGTAGTCAATCCTGAATGAGACCGGAAGCCAGTGCAATGAAAACGGAGCCGGTGTTATATGCTCATGTTTATGAATTTCATCAGCATCCTGGCAGCACTATTTTGAATGTACTGCATCTTCTGGATGCTCTTTCCAGGGATCCCAATAAAAAGTGCAAGTGCGTTGTTGGGCCCTTTTCACCTTGTGTGTGGACCATGTGAGGTCCTCGGAGATGTGCACACCGAGGAACTTGAAGCTGCTGACCCTCTCTACTGCAACACCGTCGATGGAGATAGGGCCGTGCTCTCCTCTCTGCTTCCTGTAGTCCACGATCAGCTCCTTGGTCTTCTTGACGTTGAGGGCGAGGCTGTTGGCACTACTGCTGGCACCACTGCTCCAGCAATCCGACCTCCTCCCTGTAGGCTGTCTCGTCGTCGCCGGCGATCAGGCCCATCACTGTCGTGTCGTCAGCAAACTTGACGATGACGTTGGAGCTGTGCATAGCCATGCAGTCGTGGGTGTAGAGGGAGTAGAGGAGAGGGCTCAGCACGCATCCCTGGGGATGCGTCCAGGGGAGTTGGGTCCAGGGGAATGGAATCCAGGGGAAGGGGGTCCAGGGGAGTTGGGAAGGGGGTCCAGGGGAGTGGGGAAGGGGGTCCAGGGGAATGGGGTCCAGGGGAAGGGGGTCCAGGGGAATGGGGTCTAGGGGAAGGGGGTCCAAGGAAGTGGGGAAGGGGTCCAGGGGAATGGGGAAAGGGTCCAGGAGAATGGGGTCCAGGGGAATGAAGTCCTGGGGAATGGGGTCCAGGGGAGTGGGGAAGGGGGTCCAGGGGAATGGGGTCCAGGGCACATGTGCAAGATTTCATTATCTTGAGGATTATTGTTATTATTATTAGCATTTAATAGGGATGAGCATCTAGATACACCACTGTCTCACCACGGAGGGCCATGCGTATCTCAATGCTTTGTCAACGATCTCGATACATTAAGATGCATATGAAGCAACTACTATGCAATACAATTCACTCCTAGTGCGATGCAGTGTGATTATATACGATTCACCACAATGAGATTCAATGCGATATGAGTGTTTGTTTTAACTACTGGAGGGACTGTGAATTTCCTGACTCATGTGTAATAGTCAGACTATATTGTTGTTGCTTATCAGGTTGATACTAACTGTAACTGGAGTTCTGCAAGTAGTTGTGCTTTAATCATTGGTCTATTCTTAGCTGAGTGATCTGTTAGCGCTTAGTGTCGTGACCCACTGAAGGTAGTTTAACTTCGGGGTTTACAATGCTTAAACTGACAGCTGATTCGGTGGTTGCATAGCAACAAAAACACCTGCTTCGATTGGCTCTTTTTTCACAAAATATGAACGAGTCCTGTGTGATGGATAGAGAGCAGTGCAGTGAGCATGGTGTTTATGAACAGGATGGTCCTGTTTGATGGATAGAGAGCAGTGCAGTGAGCCTGGTGTTTATCAACAGGATGGTCCTGTTTGATGGATAGAGAGCAGTGCAGTGAGCCTGGTGTTTATGAACAGGATGGTCCTGTTTGATGGATAGAGAGCAGTGCAGTGAGCCTGGTGTTTATCAACAGGATGGTCCTGTTTGATGGATAGAGAGCAGTGCAGTGAGCCTGGTGTTTATCAACAGGATGGTCCTGTTTGATGGATAGAGAGCAGTGCAGTGAGCCTGGTGTTTATGAACAGGATGGTCCTGTTTGATGGATAGAGAGCAGTGCAGTGAGCATGGTGTTTATGAACAGGATGGTCCTGTTTGATGGATAGAGAGCAGTGCAGTGAGCATGGTGTTTATGAACAGGATGGTCCTGTTTGATGGATAGAGAGCAGTGCAGTGAGCATGGTGTTTATGAACAGGATGGTCCTGTTTGATGGATAGAGAGCAGTGCAGTGAGCATGGTGTTTATGAACAGGATGGTCCTGTTTGATGGATAGAGAGCAGTGCAGTGAGCCTGGTGTTTATGAACAGGATGGTCCTGTTTGATGGATAGAGAGCAGTGTGCATGGCAGCATGGTGTGTCCTGTGTGATCGGCACCTAGTGTGACGCTTTTTTCACACTTCATTCCAGATTGTATCGGTGATCACTTTCTGGATTGGGTGATCGTATTGTGAACCTTTATGTCGGTGATCCGATGCAAATCGATGAATCTTACCATTCCCAGCATTTATGTTTCTAAAAATCTGAGGGTCAAAGAAAAGTCTCCTCCTCAGCAACCCTGCAGACAGATGGAATGAAACAAGTAGCAAGACTCTGGGACCTTCCCCAATGAGCAGGATGATATTTCCAGGACCTATTCAATGGTGTTCGATTACCATCCATTATAATCCATCCACTGGTCCAAAGCTGGTTTAACGTCTATGACCTCTTTGCCCCTTGTAATCACCGCTGTGTTGATGTTCCTCAAGTGGAAAGATGAAAAGCCATTTGTTATGTCCACTGGGCCGGAGATCTAATGCACTGGTAGCAATTTGAGAAGATCAGAGATATAAAAAATGTGTCCCTACTGACTTTCTAGCATACCTGAAGTATCACCTCGCCTGGTCACTTATTGCATTAACTTAACACCTGAGCATCAGGGTTCTGTATGGCTGTCAGGCTGGCAGGCTGACTGGAGGGCGATATAATGCCTCCCAGATAGCAGCTTCCTGTAGAGCTGACAGCAGGGGGTCTGACATATGAGGGCCCAGCTTCACATACAGCCTCCTGCATGTCAGGAAGCTGCAGGTACATCCAGCTGGGTTAACTTGTCATGGGTTAGCTTGTCATGAAGCAGTGCCTAATGGCATTGAAGGTGGCCCTCTAATCCACAAGACCCTGGAGCAGGTGTTAAGGTTAATTAGGGGAATCATGGTGCTGCAGGATGTGGTGAATTCACAAGTTAAGTGCATCCCCAACTGAGCACTTTGCTCTGACCACAATCACACTCTTTAAAACAACACTACCATAGGTGTGTGTAGGTGGGGATTACTGAGAAAATACTACTTAGTTTAAATTAACTTCCATTAAAGAATGTTATTTTGTTTTGTTAATTTGGAGGGTAAATGTAATTGTTCCATATAACTCAATCTCCTGACTAGTATTATCTTTCAACTTAAATCCAATCATTCCAACAACTGAGAAAACCTCTGAACAGAAGTAGACAAGGCGGTGTCTTTAGGGACCCTAACGTGTTGTTGTCTTGCGGGGTCAGCATGGAGGACAGTCTGAACTGGCTGGGCTTGGTGAAGCATCCCCAGGTGATGAGCTGCATATACATCAGCCTGTTCCTGCTCACCATGCTCATCATCTCTCAGCAGGTAGGGCTTCCTCCTCACCCTCGCTGCTTCTTCTTCGCTGTATTACATGCTGTGTATTGTATTTTATTATTCGTAATTGCAGGTACTGAGCCCTGCAAATACAAATATATATAGATATGTTTGTAATGCAGGTATACAAATCTCTAATTCAGGATTTCGATTGCTTCATTGATATTTATGATTTATATTTCTGAAAATATATATATTTTTTTAAAGATTTGTTTTTCAAAACCCTGCTGTAATGTACAGGTATTTGCTTTGTGGTAATTGGAAGTGTCTCTTCTCATACTATTGAAGCCATGTGACTTCGGGGCAACAGCTTCTGAACTAAATAGCCAGCTTATGTTGATCATGTTCAACATCCTTGCTCCTTCTTCTTCCCTCCTCCCTCATCTCATGTTCTCATTGCGCCGCAGAACGAGTCGTGCTTCCGGCAGGACTTCCTGCTGAAGAACAAAAACCGCACGGAGCAGGAGGAGATCGAGACCCGGGAGAACCTCAACCGCCTGCTGCTGGAGAACGTCCTGCCGGCACATGTGGCCGGCCTGTTCGTCGGGGAAAATAAGAAGAACGAGGTGGGAACACACACACATGCACACAATCCATAAGTATGTGGCGGTGCCTGTCCCTTCCACTTGAGTGTACATGGGGTGAATGTTGGTGGAAGTTGCCTTTGGTCGCCCTCTTCTCCAGGACCTGTACTACAAGTCCTACGACTGTGTGTGCGTGATGTTCGCCTCGGTCCCAGACTTCAAGGAGTTCTACACTGAGTGTGACATTAACAAGGAGGGCCTGGAGTGCCTCAGGCTCCTCAACGAGATCATTGCCGACTTTGATGAGGTGCGTTCAAGAGAGAGTAAACTAATGACACCCACACTTACGCACGTCCTATGAAGCTTGCCACTCTCTTTCTGTGGAAAAGCCATTTTCTGCCACTGTGCCGGGGCTGCCCACATGATGGTGTTTTAACTCCATGTGACTGGTCTCCCCTGATAGCTGCTGTCCAAGCCAAAGTTCAGTGGCGTGGAGAAGATCAAGACTATCGGCAGCACCTACATGGCCGCTGCCGGCCTCAGCGGGACCCCCGGCCAGGAGAACAACCAGGTAGTAGAGCTTGGATTTAGGAGCTTGGGTTGCCAGGACACCATGGTCATAGCCCTCGTCACTGTGCTTCTGGAATGTGTACATTTAACCTTGTGTGCCATGAATACTGTTCAGATGAGATGCCAACACAATGAATGAGGTTGTAAAAGTTATAAAAATGGTTGCAATGCATTGTCCAGTTACACATTCAACCCTGCCACCTGTTGCCAGCTCCACCCCTGGTAATGCACTCTCTCTAAGTTACAATGGTAGTGAAAGTCATTCATCATCAAGTGTTCTTGTGAAGTACCATGTCCAGTATTCAGTATCATGTATTTAGCCTTGAAGCTAAACAGGTGGTGTGTGGCTACAATTTCACATGTGGGGCCATGTCTGCAGGACATAAATGGGGCCACGCTAAAACACGCATACACACGTTAATGAAGAGCTCCCCCGTCCCCCAGGACCGGGAGAGACAGCGGGCCCAGATCGGCAACATGGTGGAGTTCAGCATCGCTCTCACCGGCAAGCTGGACGGCATCAACCGCCATTCCTTCAACAGCTTCCGGCTGCGCGTGGGTGAGTGGAGGAATAAGAACAGAGCATCCATACTGCATACTGAGATCTGCTGCTGGAAACCATTCATCGGGTTTCCGTGGCAACCTCCTCCTGCATCATTGAGGTGGCCGTAGTCAGGGAGAGAAACTAGGAGAATGCTGAGACCCCCCACCCCACCCGTGACAACCCAGAAGATGTTCTGGTTTTTGAATAGAAATGAGCGACAACAGCAACACAATGTGGAAGAGGTCGTAACAACACAAGTAGAGTCGGCCTCCATGTTATATAACTACTGCTACTAAAGTTGATAGATCAACATGATCCTTTGTCTTCTTGTTCTATGGGATTTCAAATGAGGTGTATAGTTTAAGAGCGTTGTCATGTTTTCATTCTGTCAATGGAGAACATTGCACATATGCTCTAAACACATGTTATCACTGTCAAAACACAGGATGGCGAGGAAATTAAATCCACTGAAAACATTTCTTGGAGGTTGTTTATTTTCTTAAAGAGGCCAGTTATTTGTACTGTGTATTATGGTTCCTCAGCATATGCGTTAAATATTTGGCACATTTTTGCTTCCCTTACCATAGTTGAACAGTTGGCAGATGTATAATCTGATTGTTTGTCTAAGAATTATTAAGTACACTTTTTGTATATACAACAACAAATGGTTCAAGCAGAGGGTTTCTTTCCATGTCCACTTGTTCCCCTGTTTGTAACGATGTCTGCTCCCTGGATCTCCCCAGGGATCAACCACGGCCCGGTGATAGCTGGGGTGATCGGAGCCAGGAAGCCCCAGTATGACATCTGGGGAAACACGGTCAACGTGGCCAGTCGGATGGAGAGCACTGGGGAGCAGGGCAAGATACAGGTAGGGCTGTCTCCACAGGCATTGTTACATTGCCATGTATATGTCTATCTATATAGATATAGCGCACATTTTACAGAGTTGCCGTCTCCCTCCACGAGTGGGTTAGATGCTTTAGCAAAGTGCCGTAAAATAGTTGGACATTTCAAACAGTCCTGCAAACACAGCAGAGCTGAAAGTCCACCAAGTTTACAGATTCAATGTCATTTTACAGCTAAGAATGTGAAAAAGGATTGTTCACTTTGGCACTTTATTCAGTTTCTTAAAGTGGTCTACTTGTTGCAACATTAATTTGCATGAGATGTTTCTTTGCAAACAATTGACAGGCAAGCTGTTTATGTTCACTTTGTTGCAGACATTTTGTAACGGATTATTTATGCAGTTGTCTGCTTAATATTAATCTGATTATCGATGTTTTGGGCAATACTAAGCACTCCCTGAGACCTTTTTGCTCAGAAAAACTAAAGTGAAAAGTAACAAATGAAAAGTAATAAATAAAATATTTTTTTATTTATCTCCAACTGCTTTTAGCATTTCATTATTATATTATTTGTTTTGCCACCTGCAAAAAACTAAACAAGTAATTATGTTTATTTTAAACTTAACAATAATTTTATTGTGATTAATCAGATTAAATATTTTGATCTTGTTGGCAGATGGCCAATTAGTGTTAACAACACTAATATAGATATAGAGATATCTATCGATATATCTAAACTATATCTATAGATATAGGCATCTATATATCTACAGTCCATAGTGCTGTTCATAACCACACAAACAGCCTTTGAAAACAATAAGTGCTCACAAAGCAGTGTGAGCAGCAGAGGTCTTCAGGTGTTGAGGTCTTCAGGTGTGTTCCCAGGTGACGGAGGAGACGTCGGCCATGCTGCAGAAGCTGGGCTACTCCTGCGAGTGCCGGGGCCTCATCAACGTCAAGGGGAAAGGAGAGCTGAAGACCTTCTTCGTGTGCACCGACATGTGCAAGCAACAGGGCCTGAGTCTGAGCTGAGACACCACCTGCCCCCCCAATCCCCTGCCCCCCCCCACCGACGGTGGGGGAAGAGATATCATGAAATAACCTTTTATCATTGTGATCCCAGTTCAACCCTGGGTCCACATTGATCACTATCCACAGGACAGAGAACATTAGGAAGCAGCTCTACTGCCAGCCCCGCTGTGTGTCTGTTGTAATTATGGAATAGTGTTATTTTGTACAGCTGAAGGTTATTACATTTGTGTAATTATTTCTGACTAAGGGATAATAAAAAGTTGAAACAAGTTTATTAACTGACAACAAATACAAATGAGCATCATTAAAGTTACACAGCCGTCCCCTCCGTGTCTTGAACTGGAAAACACAAACAAAGAACCCTTTAAAGTTACCCTGGTCCACGTGAGTTAGACGCCATCACAAAGGCAAAGAAACCCCATGTGTTGGCTACTCCAAAACAAACCAAAAGACCCTTCAACTCCGTTACCTGTGGTGAGGTCTACCAGCGGTCCGGGAGCTTCTGAAGGCAGAGAGATGCCCATGGCCCTCCTCAGGCTGTACACACTGCTCACCTGGCTCGGGGCTACCTGGCTGGTCAGCCTGGTCAGATTGTCGGTCACCTTGTCAGCTGGGAGGAGGTTCTGATGTTAATAACGCTACATGCTAGATTGAGTAAAGTTGGGATGGATAGGACATACTAGCACCTCTCTCCTCCATTAGGGATCAAACTAGTATAGCGACCATCTGTACCTGAATGTTCCAGACATGTGATATCAAGAATGAATCCACCAGTGCAGTACGGAGATCACAATTAATACATCCAATTGAAATCCCTCATAGGAGAAGGAAGTATTGGTGCATCGCTTCCCTTGGAACAAGAAGAGTTGTGTCCCAGCTCTAGTAGAGAAACCCATGTGTACGGAGACAGGTGTGTGTGTAAATGCTCCTATTCATTAGGAGAACAGAGCCATGCAGCCCCAAGTCTCTTACCCAGCTGGAGCTCCTTGGCGTTGGGAGCCAGCAGGCAGATGACGCTGGGCGGCTGCTTGGTGCTCAGGCGCTCCCTCTGCACCTCCTGCAGCTCCCACAGGAGCCGGGTCGTCTCATCCAGCTTCTCCTGGAAGAGCTGAGCATCTGCAGACAAAGGGACAAAGTGGGTCCTTGGACAGAATAACCTTTAAGCACAATGGCTCCTTTCTCTCTGTGTTGACAGATGGAGCCCTTTCAATGGAGCACTTTACGGTTCTTCATTGAGCTTGGAAAAAGAAAGCAGACACTTTTAAAATAACTTTGTTGTGGGTCTATACAGAGTAGCCAGAGGAATGCTTTGGATTATAGACAGTGTTGATGGTCTTAGTTAGTATGATTTAGAACTTTAAGGTTTGAGCGTGTGTATATATATATATATATATATATAATATATATGTGCAGGTGGATGAGGGGAGATGAGGCACCGTCAGAGAGCTGCGGGTGGCTCTGATCTGGACTCATCACAGAGCTAAGGGAGCTGCCAACACTTGCTTCTGGATCCACCACCTAACAACCGCCAGAGAACAAGGATCAAAAACACACACACACACACACACACACACACACACACACACACACACACACACACACACACACACACACACACACACACACACACACACACACACACACACACACACACACACACACACACACACACACACACACACACACACACACACACACACACACACACACACACTGTTGACGCTCTGTTGAACCAGTGCCCACCTTCTCCTCCAATAGAAGGGAGGCTGGAATGAAAAGCGGATGGAGAGGGTCCAAACACAGCAAACAGCCCAGACAGAGGGCTGCTGTGTGCCTGAGCTCAGAGGCCCCAACTGGGCTTCCTGGAACCATACCCACAACCCAGCCCGGGGGGGGGGGGGGGGGGAAATCAAAACCATTTCCACTCAACCTACTTGGGGGGGGGGGGGGTTTCCTGGGTTTGCTGAATGCTAAACCGGTCAAACTTAGGAGCAGGGTGCGTGAAGCGGGGCTCTCCGTAATGACAGCTAGTGACCCTAAGCCCGGTGCTCCGGAACCAACCAGGCGAGGAGGCCTTGGAGGCCCAGGTTCTGCTGCAGACCTCCCCGGGTTCACGGTACCGATTGCAAAGACAAGCCTTCATTGTGGCCCTCACTGGTGGCTTTGGGTGTGCTCAGGGTCATTCAGAGGTCGCTAATGCTCAATGAGTTGTAAAGAAAGAACCAGTTTTGCGTTCTTTGTACCTTTGCAGTTCTGGTTGTTTTAAGCCAGAGAGCTGTCCCACAGAGCATAGGGATTGAGATGGTGTTGATTGCTTTCTTAGACAGAGCCTTTACATCAACTATTTACCTCTCAACATTTCAACCAATCACATCACAACCCTGCCCCTCATCCTGTATGAACCATCTTGGAGCTGGAGCCTGTTCTACTTGTTTAGAGGCGATCAAAGCCTGAAGCTCTGATCCAGTCCAATGAGTCAAATCTCACAGATTTTAAACTTTTCCTAAATATTGGGTTTTTCATCCGTTTTCCAACGTTTGAACATATAACTAACTGACATCATCGGTCACGTCTTTCATTGAATGTTGACGTTTAGTCACACCTGGCGTAATCGTTTAGTCACACCTGGCGTAATCGTTTAGTCACACCTGGCGTAATCGTCTAGTCACACCTGGCGTAATCGGGTCTAACGGTAAGACACACCCACCTCCGTAGGGCCCTTGTTCTCATGGGTTTTCCTCTGCTCTTCTACCTGCAAAAGACCAACGGAAAGCATCAACATTAAGAGACGTCTCCCACGCCTCAGTTCATCTAAAAAGTGAAAAAAAAATGTATGAGGGGAATAACATCGGAAAAGTAACAAGCTATTTTTTTCAGTAGAACCGCAGTGCATTAGTTTCAATTTGGAGAGCACAATGACCATAGAAGAAGAGAACATAATGACCATAGAAGAAGAGCCGGTGCTCAGCTGTGCGTGCAGTGTCTTGGAGTGCTCTCCGCGGGTCACGGCGTCCAGCAGGTTGTCTGCAAGTTTGTACGTGTACTCCTCCGACTGGGCCAGGAACTCTGACATACTGAACACACACACACACACACACTGCTACCTCACGCCTAGCGGGTTCAGCTCTATGCGGTATGAACAGCCATCTGGAGACCAGGAGCTGCCACTTCATCAGCCAGATAACAATTAACCATGGAGATGTACTTAAGAACGATTTAGGATAAAAAATGAAATAACTCAATTACACAAACGAGCATCATGTTGCATTGTCCAATCAATCATTCATGGTATGGATCAGTTGTTCCTGATGTGGGATTTGAGTCACTTAGAAAAATATATTGAAAATAATGGTATCAAGAGATACTAATGAAGGCTCTAGTTTCTGTGTGCTTGTGAGGGAAAGAGAGAGAGCAGAAGTTGAGCCAAGCATGGAAGTGGGTCCTGACCTCTGGGAGAGCTGGAGGCTGGCCTCCTCGCCGTAGAAGCAGTAGATGAGATCAGAGTCCTCCTTGCCCACGTTGGCGAAGCTGGAGTCATAGGTGGGTGCGTAGGAGGTGAAAGGCCCGTGGTTGATGTACGACACTGTTCAGGGGTCAAAGGTCAAGAGGAGCACCCGCATTCATGGAGAAACTGCTAGAAATGCAACAAAAGGGAAAATTTCTGTTCTCTCTTGTGCAATTAGTGAGCCAATCACAACCAAGCTTACTGTAGATTGTAAAGCTATGTGCTTTCAGAAACCATACATTGTCAACACTTATTAAGCCAGAGACAGAGATAATTTATAATAATAATTATTCAAATTGGTCAGTGTACAGCACAGCGAAAGGAATTTCTCTGCATTTAACCCATCCTAGTATTAGGAGCAGCGGTCAGCTACAGCGCCTGGGGATGCTGCAAGCATCCAGGTGCTCTCTCCAGCAGCAGGTCCATGGGGTGTACCTGGAGTTATCCTGTTCCTCTTGTCCTCCCTGAAGCCCTGCAGGCAGTTCACTCCACTCAGCAGCCGGTTGGTCATCATGCCCAACTTCACCGGGCAGAAGCCCGCCTCTGTAGACACACCCCACCAGCTGTCACCGAGACCACCTCGCTCTGGCACACACACACACACACCTGCACTCCCTCTCTCCATCACACACACCACAGTCTTAATTTTACACATACTCTCTCACACACACACACACACTTAAGTGATTCCTTACCTCCTGCTGAGGGGTCCGCTGGGTTGAGGATGGCCAGCGTGGTGGAGCCGTCAGACTTGCGCCTCCAGAAATCCAGCTGTGACAAACACACACACACTTAAAAACTAGACTAGATATATAAATACATAATGTTGCCATCCAACTGGATCCCACCACTAGAGACACAGACGACGTGTGAGGAAGCATGTCTACTTTGGAAAACCAGGGTTCAGTCAAATGACCCTCGACTAAACTAACAGTTCAGTTCCAGTTCACAATACCGTCAACTGCCACGCTGAGGTACATGGGCGGAAGAAAGAAGTTGAAGCAACCCACGACCCAACAGGACAAAGACCGCCAGGGTTGCTGGTTTTAGGCCACGTTGTCGTGACCTTTGGAAGCAGGAAGCTTCTGGGGGACGGCTGATGAGGCATCCACTGCTGGAGGCCGTGGATGACAATCAGTCCTCATGTGAACGTGCAGTGCAGCTTCTGACTTAAAGGGAAACTTTAGGATTCTTTTAACCTGGACCACATTTTCCATCATTTTGGTTCAACTGAATGCAAATAATAATTGTTGGGCCGGTATTGAGGTACAACACAGACGGTGAACGTCTGTAACACTTTGGGTGCCGTCATGTACATGCTCTAAAAGCACTGATTTTTACCACCGACAACATTGACTAGAATCCCTCCAGAGAACTAAAGCCTTTTGCTTTTCTTCAGTCCATTTCTTATTGTGTCTGAACAAGTTCCACTTAAGGTGAAGTCTGGCTAAGAAATCAGCTCATTATTCAGCCATGACTTGACTTTTAGATAATAAGCTACACTTTCTGTAGTCCAATACAACAAACTTTCTCTCACTCACGTTTCCACCGCTCTCTTCCTGCAACAACCTAACTCTCACAAGGTTACAATACTGGACCAATTTAAAAATTAGTCATTAGTCAGACCCAAAATGATGAAACTATGGGGTCCAGGTTGAAAAAGTTTCCCTTCAACAGTAAGGTTGATGATGGCTGACAGGAAACACAGCAGAGAATGGGCTGAAAGGATGTCATCATCATGACACTAGTGAACTATCAGTACACACACACCCACACACACACCTTGCACTGAAGCGACCGGTTGGTCAGCTTGCCTGCAGACTCCTCCATCGCCTTGCGAACCTCCTCCAGCTCCTTCTCAGCCTTCAGAACCTCCTCCTTTGACTCCTTGTCCTGCCTGTTGGGGAACAGAACATCCGACAACACCACTTCAACTCAATGCCAACAGGACTCCCAGCGAGGGCAGGAGACCAAGGCCAGGGAGAAGCATCAGGGAGACTGCCCTCCCTGTCCATCATCAACGGGATGTAGCCCGTAGTTATGGAGAGGCTTTTTGCATCTAGCCATTTAAAAAATATCATTTTATTTTCTTCTTGGTACAAATCAAAATATAAAATGCTATTCACAATCTTTTGGGGTTTTGGGGTGTGAATGAAAAGGATAACCTGGTCAGAGGCAGGAGCCAACACACTCCGCCCATTCCTGTCCTCCAGGAGCCTCAAGGCCTTGGTGAACACTGACGCAAGGAAAATGTTTTTGATTCGCTTCTTGGGCCACGATGACACGTAATACAAAACGTGGTTTTGTTTGAAGAAAATTGTGTTCAACATCAAATCATCATCATATCAAGCCATCCTTCCTCCAAGTGGGTTATTATTTCAGTAAAAGCCCAGAATATGCCGTTAAAAGCATACATAATACAAGCAGGTTAATGTTGAGAAGAACACGCTCAATATTCAATTCTAATTCTAATTGAGTGTGCATTATATTGCTAATAAATGTATTTTCTTTACAAGGAATACACGCAGAAATAATACATCACTAAGCAGAAGGGTTCCTATTCCAGGATGAAGGTTCATAAAGACTTTTACACTTTATTATGTCATCCTACAATGATAATACCAACAATAAGAAAAACATGTATACTGTAAATAACTGATTCTATGCGTTATTCCAGTCAATATGCTACATTACTGGTCAGTGGTTGTCTCTTCTATCTCTCTGGCCCTGGCTGTGTGAGGTACTGGACCTGGGTGTGCTGGGAGACTGGGAGCTCTCGCTGGCGTAGAAGGCTCCAGGCCCATCCCTGCTCAGGTCCAGGCTGTTCCCCCCGTCCTCCTCAGTCTTCCCTGGCTTCATGGCCATGGGGTCCAGGCCGGACATGAACTCGATGCTCTGCTTCAGGCTCTGGAGCCTCTCCTGGCAGAAGGAGAACCACATGTCAAAAAATTTACCTCAGAAACATTTTTAACTGAAGCAATTTAAGCAGGAAATTAAACATGTTTTCTATAGGAACATGACTTTAGTAAACAGGTTATGTAAAACTCCGGAATAAACATGTAGCAGAGCTACATAATTATTAGAAGCCATGCGCTGCCCCCTGCTGTTGATCTGTTGCAAGTGATGCTAAACATTTGTAGGAAGTTACCGGACTCAGAATCTTTATCCCCGAGTGCAGCAGCTTTTTGGCGGCTTTGTGGTAGATGGTCTCAGGCTTGTTGTACGCCATGGCGTTCTCACACATGAGTCTGAAGTCTGTCTGCATCCAAACACACAGTAAAGCTTTTGTTAGGCCCTCTGATATCCTAAACCTTCAATGTTTAAACTGTCATCATATAATAATAATGTAATCATATACTGTGTGTACACACACACACACACACACTTTGAACTATATCTCAGATCAAATGTTAGATCTTGTCATTGTAAGGGTAGTCCTGTATAGTGTCATGTCCAAGTCCTTACTTGTGAAATCCATTAGAAAATAAGCCATACAGTTGAGGAAAGCCCACTAGTACCTTGATCTCCTCCAGGGACTGGTACCACTCCTTCTTCACTCGGGTTTTCATTGAGCTGAAGTCCATGGGCCACTTGATGACCAACGAGTAACCAGGCGCAATCAGATCAGTCACTGGGAAGGAGAACAAACCACTGGGGTCTTTCCTTCAGGAGTGGCGAAGACACACACAAGATGAAGGTCAAGGCAGGAAGGAAACGGCTGCATTTGTTGTGTCAACAACGGGTCCAAACACAGGCTATCACAATAGGCCAGTACCTCTGCAGCTGTCTGATGAGCTGGTTCAAAGCCTCCTGCAGAGGTGTCTGCTCCTTTTCTGAAAAGAAGAATGCCGAAATAAAACACATTATTAAGTGGTATTGGGAACACAAATGTCCAGTTCCCTCTGTCTGCAGGCTGGACCACGTACGTTCCAGTTGATCCAGCTCAGAGCGGACCGGAGTTCTGTTGTGTTCCGGTTCATTCCAGTCATCAGCATCTTGAGCTTTCCTCTTCTTTGCCATCTAGGACGAACCAACATAAAGGGTTCCATTAATGCTCTCCCAATGTGTCTTCCTACCTAATTACCAACATATATTACCATCCTTTTCTGCAAATGAAAATAAAACTTTACACAATAAATAGCCCTATCAGTTCAACCTTCTTCTTGCCCTCGTCAGGGGGTCCAGCCATCCTCTCTCTGTCCTTCTTCTTCCTCCTCTTCCTCTCCCGGGGCTCCTCGAACATCGACCCCCCTGCCATTACCTCTCCTCCGGCTACCTTCAGGACCAGCTTCAGGGGTCTCTCTCCCGGCTCTGCCCGGGAACATGGGCCGTTAGCACACGCTTTATCCACTGGACTTCTTACACACGTAAAGGCCGCATCACAGAGACATTAGAGACATCACAGAGACATTACAGACATCACAGACGTCACAGAGACATTACAGACATCACAGATACATTACAGACATCACAGACATCACAGAGACATTACAGACATCACAGATACATTAGAGACATCACAGAGACATTACAGACATCACAGAGACATTACAGACATCACAGAGACATTACAGACATCACAGAGACATTAGAGACATCACAGAGACATTACAGACATCACAGACATCACAGAGACATTACAGACATCACAGACATCACAGATACATTACAGACATCACAGAGACATTACAGACATCACAGAGACATTACAGACATCACAGAGACATTACAGACATCACAGATACATTAGAGACATCACAGACATCACAGACATCACAGATACATTACAGACATCACAGAGACATTACAGACATCACAGAGACATTACAGACATCACAGAGACATTACAGACATCACAGAGACATTACAGACATCACAGAGACATTACAGACATCACAGATACATTACAGACATCACAGAGACATTAGAGACATTACAGACATCACAGAGACATTAGAGACATCACAGAGACATTAGAGACATCACAGAGACATTAGAGACATCACAGATACATTAGAGACATCACAGATACATTAGAGCCATTACAGAGACATCAGAGACATTAGACATCACAGAGACAGACATTACAGAGACATTAGAGAGACCTTACAGAGACATGTCATATAGTTAATGCATGTCCCTCAATATGTGGGACATTTCTACACCAGCGATGGGCTAGCTTCTAGCATCCGGCTAGCTTGGTAGCGTTGACTAGTCGGTCTTTCAACGTTGTTAGCCCGGTTAGGAAAGGCATTGGATAAGAAGATACACTAATACTACTAGATATTTACCTTCGTTTCCGTGTTTCTCTGACTTGTGCTTTTTATGTTTCTTTCCCATTGTTTATTGTTGTGATGTGCTGTGGTTGAGCTTTTCTTTCTTTGTGATCTCTGTCCTACGGTAGCACATTAGGGACTTTGCTCCTCCCTGCTCCGTGTCACCGCCACCTACTGGACGGGCGGAGTTAGATTAGATTCGATTAGATTAGATTCTAATGTATTGTCAGTGTACAGTACAAGTACATCGAAGGAATTTAGCATCTAACCAGAGTGCAAATGTTGCAGTAAAGTGCATGGTAATATATCATGTACAGTGGTTAAATTATAAACAGTCTACTTAAACTACTTCTAAAAACAGGTATAAAATTACTTATTGAGTAAGTATTAGATATGTGGAGAATTGCGGTCCTCGGGGTCCAGAGCTCAGAGAGATGACAGCTGAGGGGAAGAAGCTGTTCCTAAACCTGCTTGACTTGGAACTAAGGTTTCTATAGCGCCTCCCGGAGGGGAGGAGGGAAAACAGTCCATGGTTGGGGTGAGAGGGGTCATCCACTATTTGTTGGGCCTTCCTCAGACACCGTTTGTAGTGGGTAGTGTTTATTGCAGGGAGGGGTAGTCCAACGATGCGTTGGGCGGGTTTCTCCACCCTCTGTTGCCGGACCACACTGTGATGGTTAGAGCACCTTTAGCCCAGGATCTGCACACCAACACACACTAACTTACTGCCTGGTTCCTGGATTCAGAGCCCAGCGACTATGTCTCTGGGTGAAATTTATATATTTATAATTGATTTATTTCAATTTATAATTGATTTATTTCAATTTATACCTTCTGGTATTCCAAAGTCAACAAATTAAAAAGACGACCTTATGATGTGACGATAGACGACTATAAGCACTTCAATCTTCTAATTAATTATCTAATTAAGTACTACTGACCAGAAGGGCGTTTGCAAACACACCACCGGGTGGCGGTATATTGTTGCATAATGAGCATTATGATAAGTTAAGTGTGGATATAATGTGGAGTAATTCTGCTCCATCGCTGGTGAACAATTAAATAATAACTTTCCCATAACACAAAACTTTGCAGCATCCACAAAACAACATAGCAAGGTATACATTAAACCTCTGTACTTACTTTATGTGGTGATAATATTTAACTACAACTGAAGGTCCAGGGACATGTCCTGTTTCCCGTCTGAGGTGTTCCGGGTGGTTCTTCAGGAAGACATTACAACACTCTGAGCTTCAGCTTCCATCTCTTCCCTGCTCGTATGTTCCATTAGAACATGGGGATCCATGATGGATCCATAAAGACATCGTTTTTAAGCACATTCCAGGTTTTATGAAGAGCCAGAAATTCTAAGAAAAATTAATTGAAATGCCAATCCAGCCATTCCTATCACGTGGATAGGTGATTCTGACAGCCATAATATTTAATATCTAAAAGTGCTGGAACCCACACCCCTTGCCATACATTTCTATGGTAGGGAAACCAAATCCATAGCATATTAAATTAGCTTAACATTAAATGTTAGCATGTAATGTTAACATGTTAACATTACATGTTAACATTTCCATTGTAGGAGCAACAAACCCAATGGAAGTGTTTAAGCCCTACGTGAACATAGTTCCTTAATACAAGTAAGAAGTCTAACACAGAGAGTTCCTACCAACAGTTGCCTTAAATCCTTATAAAGACTCAAAGAGGCCAATAAGCATAAAGAGGTACAGCGATCTTTCTGCCCTCATATGAGTTACATGCTCCACTGTTTCTCCTCTCTACCCCTGGGGAAGCCATGCTATCCATCTGTTTCAATTCAGCCATGGATCTGCTCGCACTTTAGAGGTCTGGGAACGTCTCAGGATCAGACGGACATTGGTTCCAGCAAACACTGCTAACAACCGGCAGATGTGGTGAAGTTCACGATCCTCTGTGACCACATCTGGGCTGAAGGGGCCGAGAAGTTGAAGTTTCCACATTAAAGAAGCATCCCAGTGCTACCCAGGGAAACCACTTTCCCGCTCAGAGACCTCTCTGGGTAACAGAGGCTCAAACAAGGGTTTTAGGGTTCATCTCTCTAGACCAGTGGTTCCCAACCTGGGGGGCGCGCCCCCCTTGGGGGGGCGCCAAAGATCGCAGGGGGGGCGCCAGGCCTCAGATGATTTGAGGCCTAATATCATATTTCGATTTTTTTTTTTTTTTTTTTTTTTTAATAAAGTTTTTTAAAGATTTTTACATATAATTGTAACGCAATACATGATTGTCGCTAAAAGCCTTGTCTCTACATTACAATAAAATATAGAAATTTATTGATTAATTAATTTTAATAAAAATTCTACAAATTAATCTGATACTCTCGCGCCAACATTGACGTTACTGTGTCAGCTTCCGTGGTAGTAACAGTTTGCTGTGCTTGCTAGCTAGCGACCAACTTCATAAGGTGAATATTTTGTCTAAAAATGTCTGAAAAACGTAAAGGAGATGACAGCTCGTCTGCAATCAAAAAGAAAATGAGGATCTACCTAGAGAGCTATCTTAACTTAGGTTTCATGGAGGGAACGGACAAAACCCGCCCAGAGTGTGTGATATGCAGAGAGAAGCTAGCCAACGACAGCATGAAACCCTGCAAAATGAAGAGACACCAACAGACCATGCACCCAGAAACGGTCGGGACTTTTTCATAAAGAAACAACAGTTTATTAGGGCTGGCAGCGATGTACAGAAGGCCACCGAGGCCTATTTTGAATGTGCACTTTTAATAGCAAAGGCAAAGAAACCGCACAACATTGGCGAGCAGCTCATTAAGCCAGCTTGCATTAAAATGGTTGAGAAACTGTGCGGCCCGCAGGTGGCGGAGAAGCTAAAAACTGTACCACTGTCAAACAATACGGTGAAAGACAGAATTGACAAGATGGCAAGTAACTGCGAGCTGCAGCTGCTCGAAAAGCTTGGAAAGGGGCCATTTGCCATACAACTTGATGGAACTACAACTGTAGCAGACGAGGCTGTGCTCATCGTTTATGTGCAATATATCGATGGGGAAGATTTGAAGCTGGACATTCTTATGTCAGTCAACCTTACCACTACCACCCGGGGTGAGGACATTTTTACTGCAGTGGATTCTTTTTATTAGGCAGTCTATTATTTTGAAGTGTCCTGTTCTTCGAAATTTTAAATAAATATGATGCATACAATTGCAAGTTAGTAGCTAATAAAGGCATAAAAAGACAGAAATGTATCATTTTTTCTTTAATAGAAATGTTTCTTCTGCGCGTAAGGTGTCGGTTTCAGTTGGATTATTTGTCACAGTTGCTCCGATCAAATCGGTATCCTCCATTTTGTAGATTATTTACGACTTTTGAATCCACATAAACACATCGGCAAAATCCGGCTTACTTTGAGTATGTGTTTTAAACAGTTTAATCTCTTTGCGAATTGTTTCCACTTGCGCCGTCCTTTAATTTATTCATACAGCGGGCATCCAAATGAAATAATCCCGAGTCCAATACCCATTAAAGTCACTCCAATAGTGCTCCTTAATTACGCTTTCATCCTCCTTTAACGAAATACTTTACATTCATCCAGTTTGTGACAGTAGTTGTAGCATTTTTGAGACTTTGAAACTCAAATTAACTCAAATTAAAAGTTTCAAAATCCAATTAAAGTTTCAAAGTTGGGGGGGGGGGGGGGGGGGGGGCACAAATTCCAACAGGAGTCATTTGGGGGGGCTCCGGGTGAAAAAGGTTGGGAACCCCTGCTCTAGACTACAGCGCGGTGTGACCAAACCTAAACCCACAAAACATGGTCATCACCAATCAAAAGGTCATCACCTTTTTTTGTTTTTGTCTGTAAGACAAATCAATATGATATTTAACCAACAATATAATTTTCAAGATATTCATACATCTTTACATTCATCTGCACATCCATGTGACTCTCTGGTTCTGCTGATCTGACCTCAACACCTAACTGACCTCAACACCTAACTGACCTCTCAGTTAGGAACAAAGCAATGAGCCCAAAACGTATGGCAGTTGTGTTCTGTGTGCAATGTCAGCCGGCAGCTTAGTGGCTTGTCTCCCTTAGTGGCTTGTCTCCCTTAGTGGCTTGTCTCCCTTAGTGGCTTAGTGGTTTGTCTCCCTTAGTGGCTTGTCTCCCGCTGTCGGTCATCATCTGTTCATGTAACTAAGCTAATGAACGCCAGTGACCAAGCCGCACTGAAAGATGGAGTCATTTACAGATATCCAGTGGTGGACGGGACGACGGGAAGGGAATTATCTCACCAGGCAATGCAGTCACAGATACAGACAGATGTCACGCTCGGAGGTCACTACAGCCGACAAGGTCTAATGGGATTTGAAGATGTAACCAACCACCACATCAAAAGGAGACGCCCTATCTGCTCCTGTCCGCTGCCCTCCCCTCACCCTTTGATCATTACCCGAGACCAAGACAAGGCCTCATGCGTGCTGTGGCACTACTTTCATCCACAACCTCATCACAACTCATCCAGCGTGTTACTTTGTTATTAACATTTGGCCACTGTGTTCTCGTGGTGACATCCTAAACACTATTTCCCTCAGGTGTATTTAGCTAGAGGTCTGATTGGCCCTGATCCTGTTCACCTGGACCAATCCACAGGCTGCACTGGCACAGATGAAGCCCAACACTAACCGCCCCCAAAGTCAACCAAAGCATTTCTAAAGACTTCCGGTTGAACTTTTGCGAGCGAGGAAGCGAAGCTGAAGTGTCTGGAGCGTCTGGAGCGTCTGGAGCGTCTGATGTGTTGCTGTTAGCAGCTGCTCGTCTGATCCAATTACTTTAATGTTTATTTCATGTGAAGCTGCCTAAGGTTTTATTGTGGGTTAACATCATACTTCGCTTTTAGGTCTTTAATATATTAGTCTGTTTTCGATAGCTGCATTACAAAGGAAGACAGTTTTTTTCCCCTGACCTATGAATCTAAAGGAAGCGTGTTTTGGTGTGTGTGTGTGTGTGTGTGTGTGTGTGTGTGTGTGTGTGTTTGTGTGTGTGTGTGTGTGTGTGTGTGTGTGTGTGTGTGTGTGTGTGTGTGTGTGTGTGTGTGTGTGTGTGTGTGTTTGTGTGTGTGTTAGTTACACAACATATGTGACAAGATGAGAAGAAGACAGGGAGGTGGGGAAAGCGACTGCTGATTTCTGCAGATCTGAGCCTTTATCCTCCTTTAGCCTCTGAAGATAGTGGTCCAGGTGGGGGGGCTCCCAGCCTGAGGACGATGCCCCCCCATCACATCCTGAGCCCTTTGAAAGTTCTTATGGAGTGAGAGATGGCCTCTGGGAAACAATCTGCGCTAACTTAACCTGCTCACTATCACCATCAATGTGTTCGACTGCCCTGCACTGTACTCATAACTCCCTACCTCTACCTCTACCTATAGTTTACACATTTATTGTTTACATACATGTATGATAGCCATGTACATTTTTCCATTTTTACTGTACTTAGCGTATATATATTAATCTTCAACTGTTTATACAACTGCATATCTCTGCTCACTACCTGCTGTATATACATTTCTATATATTTATCTTGTTGATATAACTGCATAATACCCTTGCTCACTACCTGTTGAATACTTGTATACTTACCTGTATATATATAATTCTGTACATATCTCATACCTACTCTATAAGTTATTTTATACCTGTTTTTATACCTAGTAGACTGTCTTTACATCCTATTTAACCACTGTACATTATATATTACCATGCACTTTACTGTATTATTTGCACTCTGGTTAGATGCCAAATTATTTTCTTTGTACTGTACTTGTTCTGTGCAATGACAATAAATTTGAATCTAATCTAATCTAATCTTATTTAAGGAAGGAGTTTATCCTCCCGACGTTATGGGTTAGAATTCCTACTGATCACCTCTGAGTATCATTTAGTAGAATTTGAATTCTTGCTCACATTCTTTGGAGAATCCGTCGTCGGCTTACTAGAACTTTTAACGAGTAAACAGAGACCAGACTAAAGAAGAAACCCATGCACTTTTTTTCTGGGACCCTTTTCCCAGTTCTAAGAGAATCCCCATGAGGCCATGGGGGCTGCACGGCCACAGGAAGGACAAATGATAGTTCACTATCATCCTTCCTGTCGTTACATGTGTGTACGTGTGCACACGTGCACCGGGGCCAATAGACGCCCGCGGTGTGGCGTCCGCGTGGCATCCACGTGGCGTCCCAAGGACACGTTAAAGACACTAAAGGCGTCCCAGCAGACGGTCACGGGTCAGTCTGAGGCCTGAGCGGCGAGCGTCTTCAAAGCCCCGCTGTTATCGACAGAGACATCAGAGGCCAGGAGAAAGAGACTGAGGCCCAGCCTGCCGCCCTCCTAAGAGGCTGAGCGAGGCACTAATGAAAGGCAGACAAAGGGATTGAAGGAACAGGCAGCGCTTCACCAACAAAAAAACCTTGCCTTTCTTCTAAGAACCTACAGATAAATAGTGTAGTCTGATCTTTTGTGGGCCAGAACAGAAATTGGAACACGAGATAAAAAGTCAGCTTCAAAGCCGCCTTCCCCTGTTGAGTGTGACTCAATATGGCTGCCAACAAGCATGGGGTCACATTAGTGACCAAAGCAGAAACAACGGGCAAAGGATGGGGATTTCATGGTGTTTCTATGGGGGTGGGATGGGGTTGTATTAAGCTGACAATGCACCACCGCGGATGCTTTGATGTGCCAGTCAGGCACATATCAATAGCCTTTGTCACGTCTTACTCTTTATTTATTTAATTATTTACCCCCTCTCCATTCAGTTGCACTGATACATTCTCGCTGTTAGTGACGTCTCACCGGTTCACATCAAAACCCCAAAGCACATCGCTTTCCATTCCCAAAAACACGGTTCACAGTTGCAAAGAACTGTGAACCGTGACAATTTTACTGGGAGCCTTTTTGGATCAGTCCTAGTCGGAGGACACCCGACAGTCCAAGGGATTAGTGAGCTGATGTCTGACTGAAGGCCGACTCCTCTGTGTGGCTGGACTATGTGGGCCTGTCAAAGCTGTGAACAGTGCTACCTTGTATAATAAAGTATAAGAAAGTATAAAGTATAATAAAGTACCCATACTCCTTACCCATAGTCCCCGTCCCCAGTGGTGACCACAGCCTCACAAAACGCACCACAAGGCAGAGGGTTTGGCTTCACTTGGTTTTTAAATCCGAAAGAAAATGTCAATGAACTTACTTAAAAGTCCCTCTTGGACTTGAAATGTTGGTCACATGAAACACACACACACTCACACTCACACACACACACACACACATACACACACACACACACACACGCACGCACGCACGCACGCACGCATGCACGCACACACACACACACATTCACATTCACATACACATATAAATGTGCAGATGACAGAAAATAAGCGTAAACAAAGCATAGCCCTCAAATATGAAGTGCTGGTTTGGTACAAGGTTTGTCTCCAGAAGGCTCTTCTGTTTGCACAAGGGTTTGGAATCATTAAGGTACATGTCATTTTAATTAGATTTTAAATATGTTTAGTTAGGAGTTTAGGGACCAATCAGCATGAGCATGGCAGGTTTCCCATTGTTGCAAACTGTGCAAAAACACAGTTTGTGTTTTGATGTGCATGCAGTCATTTGAACCGTAATTGTTGCTTAGAAAGCTTGGGAGAAGGACAGTTGTGTTAAGAGAGGAAAATCAAAGGGAAGTCAAACAGAAATGAGGAGTCTAAGACTCTAAGGAGTCTAGTTTATTAAACAGATAAGCCTCAGATTGCATGGTGCAAACATCCCACGCAAACTCATTCACTCCGATAGATGCTACAGACCTCATGACCTTTGTGTCCATGATGTATATATATATATACATATATATATATATATGTACATGTACTGTATATGATGTTATACATAATGACCCTCGCTTGGACAGCCTCTGGTTGTAGTGGGTAGTTTGTGGGAGAGTTAAAACCCTGCGTCAAATAAAACCAGCTGAAAGACAATATTGTTCCCATTGATTGTCCTGTACTCATTTTAATCCATCAAAAAGATTGATCTATTTCATGTTGGAAACTCTCCCCGTTAGCTGATTAAGAAAAGACAAAGCATTACTCAACCCAATCGTGTTGCGAGCTCCCGCACTACAACGCAGTTTTTTGTTATTTATTCTTTTTATCGGACTATCTTTGTACAGAAAGCTAGCAGCACGTTAATTTATGACTTTTGCACACTTCTGGAGACAGTCTCCTGCCGCCACACGTGAAGCGGCGCAGATCCTGGTCCAAGCGCTCGTCATCACCCGCCTCGACTACTGCAACTCTCTCCTGGCGTGACTCCCCGCCTCTGCAACCAAGCCCCTCCAACGCATCCAGAATGCAGCAGCACGCCTGGTATTCAACATACCAAAATTCTCCCACGTGACCCCTCTCTTCCGCAATCTCCACTGGCTTCCGGTAAATGCTCGCATCTAGTTCAAGACTCTGGTACTGACCTTTAGGGCAGTCAATGGAACTGCCCCGGCCTACCTCCAGGCGTTGGTCAAACCCTACATCCCAGCCAGAGCGCTCCGCTCAACTTCTGCCAGACGACTTCACTGAAAACAACCAAGCATCGCTCTTCCAAGACCCAGCTCTTCACGGCTCTGGCTCCACAGGTGGAATGAACTCCCGTCTCATGTCAGGACGGCAGAGTCCCTCGCCAGCTTCCGCAAGAGACTCAAGACCCACCTGTTCAGAGTCCACCTGGACTCTCCATGAACCCTCCTTCTCCTTTGTGAACCTCTAACTTGCTTAAGTCCTGACATTAATAGCTCTTAGCATGTATATTCTAGCAAGTGTATATCCTTAATGTTGATAACACGCTCTTATCACAGCTACTTAAGCAGGTGACCTGGCAGTACGAAATTGTGTTATTCATCTTGTTAATATGAATGCTTGTGAACTGCTGTATTTTTATGTTTGCGTACTTCAGCGTTATGCTATTGTCTACTTCGACAAATGTGTAAGTCGCTTTGGATAAAAGCGTCTGCCAAATTACCTAAATGTAAATGTAATGTAATGCCTACCGGAGTTTTTTCATTCTTTCGACTCGGACGTCCCGCCCGAAATCACAGCTGGATTATCTCCGACCATCTTGGGCACGATTACACGCAAGCGTCGCAGGAGGAAGCGAGGGAAGCGAGCCGGCGTGCTAGTCAGGTTGAGATGTCGATCCGATTGCCCCCCACTACCCACCATTCTACTGGCTAATGTACAGTCTCTGGACAATAAGTTAAGCGAGCTACAGGCTCGTATTCAATTCCACCAGGAAACTAAGGACAATTGTATCATCTGCCTTACGGAGACATGAATGTCGGAGGGGGTTACCGACGCAGCTATCGAGCCGATGGGATTTTCCGTCCACCGGGCGGAAAGAACAAAGGCTCTCTCCGGTAAAGATCGCGGAGGGGGGGGTATGTCTCATGATAAACAGAACTTGGTGCAACCAAAGTCATGTACATCCCCTCAAGTCTTTCTGTTCCCCGGACCTGGAGTACCTGATGCTTATGTGCCGTCCATTCTGGCTACCTCGGGAGTTTACAGCGGTAACCGTGACCGCTGTTTACATTCCCCCAAAGCCAACACAGACACAGCGCTGAAGGAACTGTATGGGGCTATCAGCAAACAGGAGTCGGCACACCCTGAGGCTGCTCTCATCGTGACGGGGGACTTCAACAAGGCGAACCTGAAGAAGGTTCTCCCGAAGTTCTACCAACACATAAAGAGCAACACACAGGGTGAGCGGATCCTCGACCAGTACCCTCCTCCACCCACCGTTCGGCAAATCAGACCACCGCTCTATCCAGCTACTCCCCGCCTATAGGCAGAGACTGAAGCAGCAACCGATCGCTGTGAGGGAGGTCCAATGCTGGTCGGACCAATCGGACTCTATGCTGCAGGATTGTTTTGATCTTGCTGACTGGGACATGTTCCGGGTCACCTCGGACAATAACATCAACGAGTACGCGTCCTCGGTCACCGGGTTCATCAAGAAGTGCATAGATGGCGTTGTTCCGACCAAGTCGGTTCAGATATATCCCAACCAGAAACTGTGGAATAACGGCGATGTTCGCACCGCCTTCGGCTCCGGGAATATGGAAGAATATATGAGAGCCCGTTACGATCTCCGTAGGACCATCGTCACTGCCAAGCGGCCAAGGACAGAGTGGAGGAGAAATTCAAGAGCCACGACGCGAGGGGTATGTGGCAGGGGTTACAGACGATAACGAACTTCAGAGGGAGAACCAGTTGTGTAGAGAACTTCTCTACCTCCCTCCCAGGAGAGCTAAATACTTTTTTTGCTCGGTTCGACGTGAACGGCAGCCCGCACAAAAACAGATCTACTGACGACGCAATTGCCATGGCCCTCCACACTGCCCTTTCCCACCTGGAGGGAAAGAACTGTTATGTGCGAATGCTGTTTGTGGACTACAGCTCAGCGTTCAACACGATAGTTCCTTCCAAGCTCGACACCAAGCTTAGAGGTCTAGGCATGCCCCCATCCACGTGCAGCTGTATACTGGACCTCCTGTCGGACTGCCGCCAGGTGGTGAGGATGGGCAGCACCACCTCAGTGCCACTGACCCTCAACACGGGAGCCCCCCAGGGATGCGTGCTGGGCCCTCTCCTCTACTCCCTCTACACCCACGATTGCATGGCTATGCACAGCTCCAACGTCATCGTCAAGTTTGCTGACGACACGACAGTGATGGGCCTGATCGCCGGCGACGACGAGACAGCCTACAGGGAGGAGGTCGGATCACTGGAGCAGTGGTGCCAGGAGAACAGCCTCGCCCTCAACGTCAAGAAGACCAAGGAGCTGATCGTGGACTACAGGAAGCAGAGAGGAGAGCATGGCCCTATCTCCATCGACGGTGTTGCAGTAGAGAGGGTCAGCAGCTTCAAGTTCCTCGGTGTGCACATCTCCGAGGACCTCACATAGTCTACGCACACCACACACGTGGTGAAAAGGGCCCAACTATGCCTGTATTTCCTCAGGTGTCTGAGGAAATACAGGCGTTGTTGTGCCCTTTTCACCACGTGTGTGGTGTGAAATTCAGCATGGCCCCTCGCATCCTGAGAACATTCTACACCGGGACAATCGAGAGTGTTCTTACAGGATATATCACTGCCTGGTACGGGAACTGCACCGCACTCGAGCGCAGAGCGCTTCAAAGGGTGGTGCGGACGGCCCAGTATATCGTTGGAGGTGAGCTCCCCTCCCTCCTGGATATATACAACCAGCGGTGCGTGGCCAAGGCCAAACGCATCATAAAAGACATTGCCCACCCCAGCCACGAACTGTATTCACTTTTACCGTCAGGCAGGCGATACCGCAGTATCAAGTGCCGCACAAATAGGCTTAGATATAGCTTCCACAGTCAGGCCATCAGGCTGCTGAACAAGGGCGTATAGCATATAACAATGTATCTTTGATTACATTGATTTATATATACATATTGCTCTTTTTCTGTGCTGATATATTGCATTTAATAAATTGCATTTTTACTTTTATATATTTAACTTTATACATATATTTTTTTTTTAACTTATTTTATTTTATTCTGTTTTTATTTTATTTTATTTTTATAACTGCTGTCTGTCGTCGGGTTTTGCACATAAGATTTTCACTCACTGCTTTATACTTGTGTAAACTGTGAAGTGACAATAAACTTGACTTGACTTGACTTGACTCTGTATTTGTGTACATGTTTACAAAGCTGTGTTTCTGTATTGCACTACAGTTATAGTCATATACATATATGCTATTATGGAAATACACAATTACTTAAATTAATCTTCAAATGAAGTCAACAACAACAACAACATTGACGTAACTTTTATTAATCTAATACAAAATCCGTTATTTAATATGCTGGGAAAGACAGCAGTTCTCTGATGAGATACGACTCCTCCTCTGTGACAAAGAGTCCAAATGACAACCTTCAGCTGTGAAGATCGTTCCTCCAGTGTGCGCATACAAAATGTCACCTGTCAAAAATGTGTTTGGCACCCTGTGTTTGACAACCCCTGAATAAGACATTGACAGGATCACAACTTGGATGATGAAGAGGAGTTTATCTCTTTGGCAGATGAGTGATCCAACGGCATTGGGTAGAAACAGAACCGCCGTATGATGTCACTCAATACTCGTTCCCCGGGTTAATCTCATGTGCAGCTCTATTCAGCAATCAGCTCATATTCTGTCTTGTGAAAACAAACCATAAATATGTCATCGTAATTACCTCATGTTATATTCTCATTTTATCAATTCAGTTTTTGTCCACTGGGAGCAAATCTTTAAGCACAGTCAATAACAAAAGTGCCTATACAATTGTTATCATTATTTAATCATGTAAACACACACACACACACACACACACACACACACACACACACACACACACACACACACACACACACACACACACACACACACACACACACACACACACACATGCATGCATCACCATTTTAGCAGTGATTAGCATGGCTAAAGTCATAGAGAACATAACCCCAGGCCTCACCACTCCTTTGAGTGTGTGTGTGTGTATGTGTGTGTGTGTGTGTGTGTGTGTGTGTGTGTGTGTGTGTGTGTGTGTGTGTGTGGGTTTCCTGTATATCTAGGGAAACTCCTGACCTTGTTTCCTTGCTATGAAAGATGCGATGAGAGAGAGAGAGAGAGAGAGAGAAGAGAGAGAGAGAGAGAGAGAGAGAGAAGAGAGAGAAGAGAGAGAGAGAGAGAGAGAGAGAGAGAGAGAGAGAGAGAGAGAGAGAGAGAGAGAGAGAGAGAGACAGAAGAGAGAGAGAGAGAGAGAGAGAGAGAGAGAGAGAGAGAGAGAGAGAGAGAGAGAGAGAGAGAGAGAGAGAGAGAGAGAGAGAGAGAGAGAGAGAGAGAAGAGAGAGAGAGAGAGAGAGAAGAGAGAGAGAGAGAGAGAGAGAAGAGAGAGAGAGAGAGAGAGAAGAGAGAGAGAGAGAGAGAGAGGTGAAGGAGGTGGGGTAACATCAAAACCCACATCAAAAGGAATAAATAATTGCTTCTGCTGGTTTTGTTGTTGTGATATGGATCAGCAAACCAGCGAGTGGTGAGAAGGAAGCTTTGATTCAGGCTTCCTGGAGAGGCTTCTTCTGTGGGCAGCTGAGCAGGGAGCAGTGAAGGCCTATCAGAGAGAGACCCTCAGAGAGAGAGAGGCTGGACCCCCTGAGGTCCACCATGCCCATTATACTCTGCTTCAGTCAGGCATCAGAGTCATACGCATTATGATAACAACAATATTAATAACAATGTTAATGATGATTCGCATAGTATTGTATGTCAATTATCAAGCACTTTCTCGAAGGATTCTGAAAAGATAACCAATAAACAGCGATACTGGTGATAGTGAAGAGCCAGGCTGGCCCAACGTGTGAATACACAGCCTGGTGAACCGCTGAGTGTTCACTAGGATCACTACGAGGGAGGAGGAGACGGAGACATCTTCTTTGTACTAAACTAGACGGCTTGTTACATCATCATCAAGACAGTCAGTCTGACTCAAAACAATGTACAATGTAACCCTACTATTGTACTACAAAATAATGTGTTATAACTATCATTCAAATATTTTGTTGCTTCACAAGTGCTACAGAAAGAAAATCGATTATGCCACTATTATTAACCAACCCAAACCCGGTCGACCTGCATGTAGGCCTAAATACACATCTTCTGGTCTTTGGTCTTTGGCTCCCTCAGATCAGATCAGCTTTTTTGGATTTCCCCTTTTCACTTTTTATGTAAATAATTCCAGATGTGATATCTGATTAGAAACTCAAAACAGGAACTGCTGGAGAAATAAAGACACTCCCCCTCTGTCCACATCAAGGACACAAAGATCTAAAGGCCGGGACACACCAGGACACACCGGGACACACTGGGATACACCGGGACACACCTGGACACACTGGGATACACCACAGGGACACACCACCGGGACACACAGGGACACACCACCGGGACACACCACAGGACACACCACCGGGTAGGGAAGACGATGGGCGTCTTGTGACTCAAATCCGGACGGGGCGGGGGCCGCACAGCAGTAGTTGGTTGCTGATTCCAAAACCATAATCGGCACTTGCCGTCGCCGAAAGATAGGTCACTCTGATTGACTGTTCACCTAGGGAATCAGTGAACCAATCGGTGAGCGAGAAGAGCACGAGAAGTGTTGAAGCAAGCAAAATAGAATTTCCTGCAGTATTTACAAATTTAAGAGAGTGAAAATAGTATGCATCGCTGTTTTGTTTACCATTTATATCCACAGTCATGGGTCTTCAGGTTTCCCTTTTTGAATGAAGAATACAGACTACCACCACCTGCTGGTAAGGAGAGTAATTTACTGTCACGCAGGCACAGAACGTATGTACTAGTCAGCCGTCTGTGTGGTGTGTTCGCGTGCACTTTTTCAGCTAACGGGAGCCAAAAGGCGGAGCTTTATCTACGCTAATTTGTACTAATTTATGCATTGCCCACCTTTGGCTTGGTGTGTCCCAGTCTTAAGAGCGCACATGAAACGCATGAAGCAACCCATGATTTAAATATTGAGTTGATTGGCGGTAGGGCAGATCGGCAAGGGCTGCGAGAGTCAGGCACCGAGAGAGATGTATATTTAACAGCCGCTTCCTCGCTAAACTGCCTAATGGCCTTTGGGATCTCGCTGATCAAAATCTTCTGTGCAGAGCTGGTGGGATGTCTCATGGGACTTGAGTAAGTGTCAAGGACTCCATACGTACACCCCCTCTTCATGCTCCTTCCTCCTCATCTCCCTCACTTCTTCTCTCCTCTGCTCTCCCTCCTTCCCTGACAGAAGGTTCCTCTCGCGGAGGCCCTCGTGACATCATACATCAAGCTGTAATGGTCTCCAACCAGGCCTGTCTCTCCACTGTTCTGTTCCCCGTTGGGCCTTCAAACAGACAGGAGAAACACTGAAGTGATTGCAGCTAGCACACTTTATGTGGGTGCAATTGGGATTACTTCGGTTATTATCCGATTATGATCTTCTTCTTTCTCCGCACAGAGATGAGCCATGAATGGGAACAAATGTTTTGCCATAAAATGGCACAGGATTGTGTACCCATTTAACTCCATTTGCTGTAATGTAATGCTTTGAATTCATTCATCTTGAAGGATCTCTGCTGCCCTCTGGTTTTACTGGTCTAGATATCAGTTACTCATCGTGCCCTTTGGTCTGATGCTCATCTACGTTAAAGTCCAACGGAGATGAGTAAAAATAATTCAAGTAACATATACACTTTATACTTTGTAGACACTTAACATCTCAATATCTTTGCTCAATACACATTTTCAACTGATTTTCAACTGCAAATAATAAGACATTTCAAGTAAATTCAAATAATTATTTTCCCTATGAATAAAGTAAAGACAGTAGTGCTGTCTGCTGTAGTGTTCCCAGCTCCTCAATACGTTTGAATCAAATGTAATGGAATTGAGCAGATCTTTAGAACCAGATGTCAGAATGGGGCCATCAACAAACTGTTGTGCGTCGCCAACTATGCTGAAAAGTTTCCGTTTATTCATGTATTATGTTTATTCAATTCAAGATTCAAGATTCAAGAAACTTTATTTATCCCGAGGGAAATTAATTTGCAACAGTTGACACAGGGGGAATAAATGCACACACAAATATACTAATACCTAAGCTAAAAACTAAATAACAACAACTAACTAAACAAAACTAGTATAAACAAAATATAACTAAAATAACTCTAAATGAAATGTATTGATAGATGAATAGATAAATTGCACAATTTACAGTATTATTACAGTAATACGTAGGTATATACAATACACAACAATACGTATAGTGCAAATTGGCAGTAATAATATATTAATAAATAACTCTGATGAATACTGAAAAAGTGACATGTGAAAAGTGAAAAGTGAAATTGAATTTACTGTGCAAAATTACAGTGAAAGGATTTACAGTGCGTTGACCAAAAAATAATAATAAAAACAGTGCGTTGGCCTCAGGTCACTGAGTCTCCACTGTCCCTCTCACGACCCGAGGTAGATGAATTAAAGAGATGAATTATAGAGACTGATGGCCACAGGAAGAAAGGACTTCCTGTGGTGTTCTGTGGTGCACCTGGGTGGAATGAGTCTGTTGCTGAAGGTGCTTCTATATGAGGTCAGCACCTGATGGAGAGGGTGAGAGTTGTTGTCAAGGATACTACGCAGCTTGCGCAGCATCCTTATCTCAGACACCACCAACAAGGAGTCCAGCTGGACCCCCAGGACAGCGCCAGCCTTCCTGACAATCCTGCTGATCTTGTTGGCGTCTGCTGACCTCAACCTGCTTCCCCAGCGCACGACACCGGAGAAGATGGCACTGGCTACCACAGACTGGTAGAACATGTTCAGTATCTTGTTGCAAACGTTGAAGGACCGGAGCCTCCGCAGGAAGTAAAGATGGCTCTGGCCCTTCTTGTACACAGCCTCAGAGTTCTTGGCCCAGACCAGTTTGTTGTCCAGATGAACTCCCAGGTATTTATATTCCTGAACAACTTCAGCGGACACACCCTTGATGGAAATGGGTGAGGGGGTAGATTTCCTCCTGCGGAAGTCCACCACCATCTCCTTTGTCTTGTCTGTGTTGAGCTGCATGTGGTTCAGCTCACACCACTCAACGAAGGAGTCCACGATGCCCCTGTACTCCTCATCGTTTCCCTCGCTGACACTACCAACAACTGCAGAGTCGTAGGAGAACTTCTGCAGATGGCAGGACACAGAGTTGTACTGGAAGTCTGAGGTGTAAAGGGTGAACAGGAATGGGGAAAGAACCGTTCCCTGTGGAGCACCAGTGCTGCTGACCACAGTGTCAGACACACAGTCCTGCAGTCTGACAAACTGTGGACGACCCGTCAAATAGTCAGTAATCCAGGACACTAGGGAAGAGTCCACCTTCATCGCCGTCAGCTTACTCCCCAGCAGGGCAGGCCGGATGGTGTTGAAGTCGAAAAACATGATTCTCACAGTGCTCCCGGGTCTGTCCAAGTGGGCGTAGGCACGATGAAGCAGGAAGATGATGGCGTCCTCCACTCCCAGTTTCGGCTGGTAGGCAAACTGAAGAGGGTCCAGCGATGATCTGACCAGGGGCCGAAGAGGCGACAGGACCAGCCTCTCAAAGGACTTCGCCACGTGGGACGAAAGTTTAGTTTAGTTTAATTCCAGGGTTTTATTTCTATAGTCCGTCTTCCTCCCGCCCCCTGTGATTGGTTATGTCATTATTGTTTGCACCTGGTTATGTCATTATTGTTTGCACCTGGTTATGTCATTATTGTTTGCACCTGGTGATGTCTCCTGGCATAAATAGGTCCAGGCAATAACTGTCTCATTGCCAGATTGTCTCGTTGTGTTATGCCGAGTTCTTCAGCGTTCAGGTTCCACGTCATGCCACGCCACAGGTCAGGTTTTTGGTGATTCATTATTTTGCCTTTGAGCTTTACAATCATCGAGTGACTTTTTGTGTTGGACCTTGCTTTTTCAATACAATCTGGCCAGAACATTTACCCAGCCGATCCAGACACAGTGACAGCAGCCTTACGCGCACAGGGTGCGCGCCTGCACCATCACGAGGAGCAGTTTGCAGTCTTGCAGCAGATCTTGAGAGGACTCACGGACCAACAGCAGGCTCTCCAGGCTACACTCGACACCCATATCGGACCCATGGCAGAGTCATATCAACGTATGGTCACCGATAGGGAGGCTGGACACAGACCGCCTGCAGCTTCACAGCCAGCGGCTTCCCCACCACCAGCGGACCCAGCTCAGGGAGCTCATGTTACGCCTCGTCTGGCCTCTCCGGAGAAGTTTTCTGGAGACTCTGGTGACTGTAGACCGTTTCTCATTCAGTGTGAGTTACATTTCAAATTGATGCCTTATGTTTATAGCACAGACTATGCCAGGATAGCATTCATTATCTCCCACCTGTCTTGCCGAGCGGCCGCATGGGCTACTGCTGCATGGGAAAGAAACTCTTTAACATGCCAATCTACTTTATTGTTTATTCAAGCTTTTAAGAGAGTTTTTGATCAGGTCACGCCAGCTAGGGAAGCAGCTCAGACGCTAGGGAGAATCAAACAACGTCAGCGTAGGGTAGCGGATTATGCAATAGAATTCCGCACGATGGCAATAGACTGTGACTGGAATGACACGTCTCTTCGGGACACGTTCAGGAACGGATTGTCAGAAGCCATCAAGGACCAGCTGATGCCTCTAGACCTTCCCACAGACCTAGAGTCAATGATAGCATTAGCTATCAAAATAGACCTGCGAATGATAGACAGGGAGAGAGAGAGAAAGCAGGTTGCAGGTCCATCCGGAGGTGCCGGTAGGAGCTCGTCTGTCTTCCCCACCGTCTGGAAATCTCCGCCATGGCGATCGCCGGCCCAAAGCACCACAGCGCCCTCTGTTGCTCCAGAGGAACCCATGCAGGTTGGAAGGACCAAAGTGACTTCAGAGGAACGTCATCGCCGCCTGCTGGACGGGAGTTGTTTTTTCTGTGGGCAACAGGGGCATCAACAGATGACTTGTCCAGTAAAAGACCGGGCTCACCGGTGAAAGGGAGGACCCGGGTGAGCCAGTGTGACTTTAACTTCCCATTACGCACTCTGACTAAGGTGAAACTATGTGTGGGCAATCAGGTTGTAGAACAGGGGGCGCTAGTAGACTCTGGGGCTGATGAAAGTTTTTTAGATAAGGAACTAGCGCTTCAATTGAACCAAATCAAGAACCGGTACCCCCTCCCTCTCATGGACTCTGCTTTTGACCTGTTACAAGAGGCTAAAGTTTTCACTAAACTAGACTTGCGTACTTGCGTTACCATTTGGTAAGAATAAGGGAGGGGGATGAGTGGAAGACTTAACACTTAACACTTAACACTTAAGATTTAACACTCCGACAGGGCATTACGAGTACCTTGTGATGCCTTTCGGTCTCACAAATGCCCCGGCCATTTTTCAGTCGCTGATAAACGATGTACTCAGAGAGTTTTTGAACATTTCTGTGTTTGTTTATCTGGATGACATCCTTATTTTTTCTCCAGATGAGCAGACACACATCCAACATGTACATCAGGTATTGCAACACCTACTGGAGAATCAACTTTTTGTAAAGGCAGAAAAGTGTGACTTTCATGCTTCCACAGTCTCGTTCCTGGGGTTCATCATCTCTCCAACCACTGACCCGGCGAAGGTCAGTGCAGTTGCAGATTGGGCGACTCTCAATAGCAGAAAGAAGGTACAGCAATTTCTCGGTTTTGCAAATTTTTACAGACGTTTTGTGAGGAATTTTAGCGCCATTGCTGCACCATTACATGCACTGACCTCACCGGGCGTTCCCTTTGTGTGGAATCCCAAGGCTGGGGAGGCCTTTGAGGAGCTAAAGGTGAGGTTTACCACAGCTCCTATACTAACTGTTCCTGATCCATCCAGGCAGTTTGTTGTGGAGGTGGACGCCTCAAATGATGGAGTAGGGGCCATCCTCTCACAACGAGCTGTCAAGGATAACAAGATGCATCCATGTGCCTTTCTTTCTCGAAAATTGTCTCCTGCAGAAAGGAATTACGATGTCGGTAATGGGGAACTTTTGGCAGGGGAGGCACTGGCTCGAGGGGGCGCAGCCGCCGTTCTTGGTCTGGACAGATCACAACAATTTTGAGTACATCCGCAAAGCCAAAAGGTTGAATTCAACTGCTTTAACTTTTCCTTGTCTTTCAGACCTGGCTCAAAGAACGGCAAGCCTGACGTTCTCTCACGCCTACACGACCCAGAACCCATGGCCACAGATCCAGAGCCAATCCTTCCACTTAACCGTGTGGTTGGAGCGGTGACTTGGCCTATAGAAGCCCAGGTGAAGCGTGCCAGTGGAGAGAGCCCAAAGCCTAGTGGCTGCCCATCGGATAGGCTATTCGTACCTATATCCATGCAGTCACAAGTCATTCACTGGGCTCACACCTCACTACTCTACTACTACATCCGGGGGTCAAACAAACCGTATTCACTGTTCGGCAGAGGTTTTGGTGGCCGTCGTTAGTGAAAGATATAACGGAGTACGTGGTGGCATGTACAGTATGTGCCAGGAATAAGACTTTGTCCAAGCCACAGATGGGTCTTCTGCATCCCCTGCCCATCCCCAGCAGACCCTGGTCCGACATATCCATGGACTTTGTCACGGGTCTGCCCCCATCTAAAGGTAACACCACCGTTCTCATGCTGGTGGACCGATTTTCAAAGATGGTACATTTTATTGCTCTGCATCAATTGCCTTCTGCTAAAGAGACGGCTCAAGTACTGCTAGACCATGTTGTTCGAATTCATGGAATACCCAGAGACATTGTGTCGGACCGGGGCCCACAGTTCAGCTCCAGGTTCTGGAAAGAATTCTGCACCATCCTGGGAGCGTCCGTCAGCCTCACTTCCGGATACCATCCCCAGTCCAACGGGCAGACAGAGCGGATGAATCAGGAGCTGGAGACTTGCCTGCGGTGCCTAGTCTCACAGAACCCCGCGGCCTGGAGTGAGCACTTGACATGGGTTGAGTATGCACACAATTTCTTGCCTACCTCTGCTACCGGTCTGTCTCCTTTTCACTGTGTCTATGGCTATCAACCACCCTTGTTTCCTGAGTCCGAGAAGGAAGTGGTGGTCCCGTCTGCTCACGCTCTTGTTAAGAGATGCCACCGTATTTGGGCTGCCGCTCGTCGGGTCCTCCTGAAGAGTTCAATCCGGATGAAGAGGGTGGCTGATCGACGGCGGCGGACGGCACCCACCTACATGACCGGGGCAGAGGGTGTGGCTATCCACAAGAGACTTGCCTATCCATGTCATGTCAAGAAAGCTCGCTCCAAGGTTTGTGGGTCCATTTCCCGTTACCAAGGTCATAAATCCTGTTTCTGTCCGTCTTCATCTACCCAGGTCACTGCGGGTCCATCCGACCTTCCACGTCAGCCGGATTAAGCCGGTATTGGACAGTTCCTTGGTTCCACCATCCAAGCCCCCTCCTCCCTCCCAGGTTATTGATGGCGGCCCGGTGTATGCAGTCAAGCGTCTTTTGGCCGTCAGGAGACGGGGTCGAGGTCGGCAATTCTTGGTGGACTGCCTGCCCGTTTCATCATCGGGCAGGCACTTATTGAGGATTTTTATAGGAGACATCCAGAAGCTCCTGGGCCGTCAGGAGTCGTCCCTAGAGGGGGGGGGGGGGTACTGTTGTGCGTCGCCAACTATGCTGAAAAGTTTCCGTTTATTCATGTATGATGTTTAGTTTAGTTACAGGGTTTTATTTCTATAGTCCGTCTTCCTCCCGCCCCCTGTGATTGGTTATGTCATTATTGTTTGCACCTGGTGATGTCTCCTGGCATAAATAGGTCCAGGCAATCACTGTCTCGTTGCCAGATTGTCTCGTTGTGTTATGCCGAGTTCTTCAGCGTTCAGGTTCCACGTCATGCCACACCACAGGTCAGGTTTTTGGTGATTCATTATTTTGCCTTTGAGCTTTACAATCATCGAGTGACTTTTTGTGTTGGACCATTTTTCCAACACAATGTGTTGATGTGTTCATGTAGAGAACACATCACTTTATCACTGTGTCTGCATTCGTGCTTTTGGATCCACACCGTGTACGCCCGTGACACAAACGACACAAGGGCTCCATCTCTTCTCCCCCCTACGGTCCAGTCGCTGGTTTTGCAGCATCCGTACAAGGATCCAAGGACTGTTTTTATCCACAAGCAGTGCGCCTACTGAACTGCTAGGAGTGCTGCCACTAATAATAATGATAATAATAATAAATTGTATTTATAAGCGCAATTTTCATTTGAGTAGACAACATTGCTCCAAAAAGTGCTACAGAGTAAAAATGCTTTAAAAATAAATAAATAAATAAAAGCAGCGACGTTTACACCGACCGGCATGGCAACAAGTGGGGTTTTTAAAAATCCAGTAAAAGGCTATTCTAAAAATATGTGTTTTTAGGCCTTTTTAAAATCATCCACAGTCTGTGGTGTCCTCAGCTGGTTTGGGAGGGCATCCCACAGTCTGTGGTGTCCTCAGCTGGTTTGGGAGGGCATCCCACAGTCTGTGGTGTCCTCAGCTGGTTTGGGAGGGCGTTCCACAGTCTGTGGTGTCCTCAGCTGGATTGGGAGGGCATCCCACAGTCTGTGGTGTCCTCAGCTGGTTTGGGAGGGCATCCCACAGTCTGTGGTGTCCTCAGCTGGTTTGGGAGGGTGTTCCACAGTCTGTGGTGTCCTCAGCTGGTTTGGGAGGGCGTCCCACAGTCTGTGGTGTCCTCAGCTGGATTGGGAGGGCATCCCACAGTCTGTGGTGTCCTCAGCTGGTTTGGGAGGGAATTCCACAGTCTCGGAGCAGCGGAGCAGAAGGCTCGGTCTCCCATGGTTTTCAGTTTGGTCCTGGGGGAAGGAGGAGGTTTGCCTTTTCAGAGCGTAGGCTCCTCGTGGAGGTTTGTGGGGTGAGCAGTTCTTTGATGTATGAGGGAGCATTTCCATGAATGCATTAATAGGTGAAGAGGGTGATTTTGTAGTCAATCCTGAGTGAGACCGGGAGCCAGTGCAGTGATTTGAGTATGGGTGTGATGTGTTCATACTTCCGCACTCTCATCAGGATCCTAGCAGCGTTGGTCTGGATGTATTGCAGCTTCTGGATGTTCTTGCTAGGAATCCCAATGAGAATTGCATTACAGTAGTCTAGCCTTGAGGAGCCAAATAGTGGTCGTTGCTTCGGACCGATGATTATCATCTCTGTTTTTCCTGTGTTAAGCTGCAGGTAGTTTTGGGACATCCATCTTTTAATTGCAGTCAGGCAGGATTCAACTTTCTGGATTTGAGTTGTTGACTTGATAGGAATATAGATTTGAGTGTCGTCAGCATAACAGTGAAAACTTATTCCATAACTGCAAATAATATCACCAAGAGGGAGCATTTAGCAAGAGGATTGCAAAGAGCAGAGGACCAAGGACCGACCCTTGGGGAAGACCAAAGCTTAGGTTACAGTGATTTGATTGTGAATCGTCACAAAGAACAAATTGCTTTCTATTTGTGAGGTAAGATCTAAACCAGAGAAGAGCCAAACCTTTAATGCCAACATAGTGTTCGAGAGGATCAAGGAGGATGCTGTGGTCGATTGTGTCGAAGGCGGCACTAAGGTCCAGCAGCATCAGCAAGGAGCTTGCATTGCTGTCCATGGTAAGGAGAAGATCATTAACTACTCTACCACCAGATCAGATGACATCACCATCAGATGATTGATGGTTTGATCAGCTACAATTCTTTCCAGATGGGCCGATAGTTGCTAAGTACTTCTGGGTCTAGGCCGGGCTTCTTCAGTAGAGGTTTTATCACAGCAGTCTTGAAGGTAGATGGAACTGTTCCAGTAGACAGGGATAAGTTCATGATATTGAGCATAGTAGGCCCAACGACTGGGAAAAGTTCTTTAAGAACCTTGGTGGGGAGAGGGTCCAGCATACAGGTAGTGGGTTTAGAGGCCTGTGTTAGTTTAGCAAGTTCATCCAAGGAGATTGTGCTGAACTGCAGGAGGGTTGCTTCAGGAGGTACACATAGTGCCCCTCTTACATGATGTTCAGGATGATGGGTGGGGAAGGCATCTATGTATTTTCTAATAGACTCGATTTTGTGCTCAAAGAATTCGGAGAAGTTGCTAGCAGAGAGTGAGGAGCCAACAGTTTGAGGTTGTTTTTGCGTCAGGCTTCTTACAGTGTCAAACTGAAACTTAGGGTTGTTCTTGTTTAAGTTGAACTCTTGAAAAGTAGGCGTTCCTGGAAGTAGTTGATGCAGCTTTATAGCTGAGCAGGCTGTCATGCCATGCAAGATGAAAGGTTGGTTTGAGGGTGTGAGTCTCCTCATTGAACCAAGGCGCTGGCCGTTTTGTGGTTCGCATTTTAACAATAAGAGGAGCAGCAGAGTCGATGGCTGCAGATAAGGCCGTGTTAAAGTCTTCAGTAAGACTACCCGCAGAGCCACTAAAGTCAGGGAGAGGAGCGAGTGAGAAAGGTAACTTAGCTGCCATGGATGCAGTAGTTGCAGGGGTGATGCGACGGCAGCTACAGGTAGCCTGGCACTCATCGCGGGGGCAAGATACCACCACCTGGAAAGTAAGCAGGAAGTGGTCAGTGTACAGTATTGTTATAGTATAGTGTTGTTTATAGTATATAGTATAGCATATCATAGGTTGTATATAGTGTTGTTTATTGTATAACGGTGGTATTGTTTAGTATAGTATCGTTTAGTATAGTATTGTTGTAGTAAATTCATTCAATTTATATTCCATTCTGTACTTCTGTACAAATGGCAATTAAAACATCTTGTATCTTGAATCTCTTGAGTTTATTTAAACATTTCAGTGGCTCTCATCTCACTATGAAGTGGAGAGAGAGGACGACTGTGTGTGTGTGTGTGTGTGTGTGTGTGTGTGTGTGTGTGTGTGTGTGTGTGTGTGTGTGTGTGTGTGTGTGTGTGTGTATATCTCACTAGAGACTGTTTGAGTTTAAGCACTTTCTGCTTTCTGCTTTTTCTGTTTCATATATATTGTTGTAATATTTGTAAAATGGCTTGCATTTTGCTTGAATAGCGTTTCTCATGACGTCACACCAAAAGTCACGTGGGTTTGTTATGTGTTCCGTTTGGCAAAAAGCGACACGTGACCTGAACTTTACAGACGAATAATGCCATTGGAATCAAAAGTAACATTGTTTTAGGCATAATTCCAGCAAGTTGTTGTGTTATTGGTTGAACAAATTTGTTTCAAAAGGGTTCTAGTATTAGTTTCCTGAGGATTCCAGAAGGAGAACCAAAGCGAGAGGCCTGGAGAAATGCAATTCATAGAAAGAACTGAGAGGCTTTGAGTCAGTCCCGACTCTGCGGGATACACTCAACATTCAACATGTTTATTATCCATTTGCAACAAGTCCAATGGAATGCTTCCTCCCCATCCCTCCCGCAGTGGGGATTTCTAAAACACTATAAGCCTACTATAAAGATACTGTACACAATCAAAATAACAATAAAGTGACTGATGGAGGATATGTACTTATATATATATATAGATATACTTCCTGTCAGGTCAGTACTGGGTAATGATGTTTATTTTTATGTAATTATGTTCAGTTTATAAACTTTTGATGACAGTTTGCTTTATTCAATGTTTTGGTACGAATTATCGAGTTACGAGTTATTGGAATTAAAACAGTTTGAAAACTCATAATAAGATACATTTTGCATGAAATAACTATATAATTAAATAGCGGTTTAACGTGACCATTAAGGAAAAACTGATAAGCTTCCAGTGATTTTAAAGCCTTGAGAGACTCCTTCGTGTCTCTCCCTAACGTGTCTTTCAGGTGTACACATCACCCAAGCTCCAATCTGGCCCAAGAGTGGGATTATTTTGCAATCCTTTGTGCCTACGTGTCTGGAAGTGAAGCCGAACATTCATCATACGTTAGTTTAGAAGAATATCGAGAACAAGCGACTTGATTGAGAGTTTTGACGTATTCAGAGACTAGGAAATGATGTGAAGCAGTCGAGCGCGCCATACTTTCTATGTAATAAAAATAACAACACACAACCTTTTGCCAACCGTAAAACTCTGAATGCGTGGAAATGACGTCATTGTTTGCTAACACGAAACATGGCTATACAACAGCCCCAGACGAGGCAGGACTAGCTTGTTCTCAGCTATGTTCACTCTGATCTGGGCTTCTCTGAAGAATGCTAGCTGCTGATCTTCCCATATAGGGCCAAATTCAGTCTCCAAGTTTATAAATCTGGCAGGACAGCATTTAGATACCCCTTTTAGTTAATTTCTGTGATTCCTAAAAATGTAATCTAAGGAGAAAAGCAGCGTTTCTATATATTTCAGGATGGTCCGATAGATAGCTTCATCGAGACAGCTTTATGTGCATAATGATGAACACAATTCTGCGCTTGTTGTGTATTTTCCATTGTGAAATAAGACATTCATTAAGATGTGTGTATGGTTTCCTAAAATGTATTGATAGACAGTTCCTCGGTCAAGGGACGTTTTAAAACTCTGACTTGTTTGTCTTAGTCTGCTGATGCTGAAACTACAAGTGTATAAACAGAGAGCTTATGACTTTTGTCTTGAGGGCAGCTGTCCAGCCCAGCTTGCTAGCAACACTGTAGCTCTTAGCGTTGGTGCTCTTCAGTTCCCTTGAAATTCAGTTCTGTGTTTATTTCAGACGGACTTGAAGAAGCGCCTCATCAACAGCTGACTTAAAGGTCTTGATGGTTCCACTTTGAAAAACTGATCAGTAGCCGCTTACATCCAAACTCACTTTGGATGTAGGAGAGGTGTGAGCATAAATTACACCTTGGACAGTGGATGAAATTAATATGAAATTTAAGCATTTTGATCTGAGTATTCAGAGTGGATAAAAGGTCAAAAGAGGAGGGGTTGAAATGCATGCATCTATCTATCTATCTATCTATCTATCTATCTGTCTATCTATCTGTCTGTCTGTCTGTCTGTCTGTCTGTCTGTCTGTCTGTCTGTCTGTCTGTCTGTCTGTCTATCTATCTATCTATCTATCTATCTATCTATCTATCTATCTATCTATCTATCTATCTAACATAGCACGCGTGTCTCCAGAGTTTTTTTTAAAGCTTAACTCACACTGGAGAAGTTCTAACAGAAGTCACTTGACTTTAATGACATACAAAGGACCAGAGCAAAGCAGCAGCCTTCACTCTTCTGTGGTTTGATATGATTGTAATGTGTCTCATATGCATGTTGAATATGTATCTGTATCTCTCTTTTAACCCCTGGTGTAGACAAGGTCTGTGACTATAAGCTCATTGTGCAGTTTAATGTCAGTTAACATGTGTTAAGACTTTTGTTCTTGCAGGCAATTGAGGTGTCAGTTACTTGGGAATCGGTTGGTCGAGAGTGCATTTCTTTGTATAATCATATCTGTCACACTGAAAGATAATGAACATGTAAGGTATATGAAGCAGTAAGGCTGGTTGACCTAAGAGTTAAACAGAAGAATTCCCCCTTCAGTATTCACTGTTACACTCCTGTCATTATTGGAACAATGTAATCTGAGACCCAATCATTAGCTTCATGTTAATCCTGTGTGAATAATCTGTGTGAAAGCTATGACTTTGTTATCTTTGTGGGGCTGGATTCACACACACAAGGCATCTAAAGACTAAAGCTTCTGGTTCATTCTATTCTTACAGATGAAAGGTTAGCTCACTGCTTTCTAAGTTGCTTTCTTGTGCGGCGCCAGAGGCTCAAGGTGTTCCTATCATTTAGAATCATCTCCCCGGGTGGTTCTTAGCTCTCTGTGTTCAACACACGTCATGTGACTAGTCCACACGTCTTGTGATTAGTCCACACGTCATGTGATTAGTCCACACGTCATGTGATTAGTCCACACGTCATGTGATTAGTCCACACATCATGTGATTAGTCCACACGTCTTGTGATTAGTCCACACGTCATGTGATTAGTCCACATGTCATGTGATTAGTCCACACAGTCATGTGATTAGTCCACACGTCATGTGACTAGTCCACATGTCATGTGATTAGTCCACACGTCATGTGATTAGTCCACACAGTCATGTGATTAGTCCACACAGTCATGTGATTAGTCCACACGTCATGTGATTAGTCCACATGTCATGTGATTAGTTCACACGTCATGTGATTAGTCCACACGTCATGTGATTAGTCCACACGTCATGTGATTAGTCCACACAGTCATGTGATTAGTCCACACGTCATGTGACTAGTCCACACGTCATGTGATTAGTCCACACGTCATGTGATTAGTCCACACGTCATGTGATTAGTCCACACAGTCATGTGATTAGTCCACATGTCATGTGATTAGTCCACACGTCATGTGATTAGTCCACACGTCATGTGATTAGTCCATACAGTCATGTGATTAGTCCACATGTCATGTGATTAGTCCACACGTCATGTGATTAGTCCACACGTCATGTGATTAGTCCACACAGTCTCATGTGATTTGTCCACACGTCATGTGATTAGTCCACACGCGTCATGTACAATAGGAAGTACATAGGAATGCTTACTCGCTATTCCCTCCCGCAGTATAAATCTCAAAAAAAACACCATAAAAATAAAAATAAAAATAAAATATACAATAAAATAAACAAAAGAGAGCAGCAAAGTGACTTAAATGATATGTACATGTTTTTTAATTTTTTTTTTTGTTTTTTTTTAACAAAAATCTTTCAAAGGCATTTAAAGTGCCAGTAGTGCAGCAGCATCATGAATACAGTGCAGTACAGTGCAGTAACTGTGATGAGTCCAGATAGTCCAGCAAAATATGTAAGTGTAATGTTAATGACATGTTATGAAAGTGGCAGCACTCCTAGCAGTTCAGTAGGTCACTGCCTGTGGATAAAAACTATCCTTAAACCTGGTAGTCCTTGCTGTACGGATGCTGTGCAACCGGCGACCAGATGGTAGGGGGAGTAGAGATGGAGCCCAGGGTGGTTGTGGTCCTTTATGATGGACATGGTGTTGTGCCCCCCCCCACGCTCTAATCAATCCCAGGTGTTGCCCATCGTAATCAGGCCTACTGAGGCTAATGAACACCTTCTTTAGGCTGCCGAGGACCGACGTCGGGCGCTTGGTTATTGAGAACCACTGTCACGAGAGACTGCGTGTTCCAGCTCCGACCTCGCCAAGTAACCAGTCCAACCCTGCCTAGTTTGTGTTGTTGATGTTGGAGATATTTTTCAGTAAAGACATTTTTTCCATTGTTTTGAGTGTCCGTGTCTCTCTACTTCTGGGTTCTTTGGCACATTTGGCTCGTCGGTCTCGTTGGGGCGTAACAGAATAACCAAGCCTAAAATGAGCCAAGCCGAGAAGCGGGGCACGGGACACCGTCCGAGTTACGCAAGATAGTAACGGAACAAGCCATCGAACTTACCCAACTGCAGGCCGAAAGGCTTTTCCCTCGGTCCAGTCCCAGATTGCGGTGCTGGAGAACACGTCGCAGACTACCGTCAGTACGGTCACCAGCCTCACCGCCAAGGTGGACGCTATGTCCGGAGCCCTAGCATCCATCCAGCGATCAGCTGTCAGCACCTATCCAGCCCCAGGTTCCGGTCCGGGAACCAGTTCGTCCTACATCCCAGCTGGCCCCGATGTCCCCGCAGGGTCAGTCGTTTGCGCCGAGCCGAGCTGGGTTAGCCCCAGATCGTTCGGAGGCGATTTGAACCAGTGCCGTGGGTTCATAGCTCAGTGCGAGTTGCTGTTCACACATCAGCCGTCCAAGTATTCCTCTGGTGGGGCCAGGATTGCTTTCGTGATGTCCCTCCTTGTCCTCTCCTCAATGCATGGAAGTGCACACCCCATGATCTTCTCTGCCGTCCTCACGACCCTCTGAATGGCTTTTTTGTCCCATGCAGGGGTGTTGCCATACCACACAGTGACGCCCCACCCATCAGGACGCTTGGAGGGAAGGATGGTGTTGAACGCCGAGCTGTAGTCAATGAACAGCAGTCTGACGTAGGTGTCCCTCCTGTCTAGGTGCTGCAGGGCCGTGTGTAGTGCCAGGGAAATGGAGTGGGTCTAGGGACTCAGGGATGGAGAAGTTTAAATGCGACATTACAAGTTTCTCTAGGCACTTCATGGCTTTGGGTGTTAAAGCCACTGGACGATAATCATTGAGGCTTGTTACCTTGGTCTTTTTGGGTAACGGCACAATGGTTGCCGCTTTGTTATGATGAGCACACTGGGACGACTGGGAAGACTGTTCTGTAGATGTCGGTGAACACAGGCGCCAGCTGGTCAGCACAGGTCTTGAAGACGTGGGATGGAACTCGGTCTGGGCCGGCTGCCTTCCCTGCCTTCACCCTCCTGAATGTTCTGCGGATTGATTAGTCCACACAGTCATGTGATTAGTCCACACAGTCATGTGATTAATCCACACAGTCATGTGATAAGTTCACACAGTCATGTGATTAGTCCACACAGTCATGTGATTAGTCCACACAGTCATGTGATAAGTCCACACAGTCATGTGACTAGTCCACACAGTCATGTGATAAGTTCACACAGTCATGTGATTAGTCCACAGTCATGTGATTAGTCCACATGTCATGTGATTAGTCCACACAGTCATGTGATTAGTCCACACAGTCATGTGATTAGTCCACACAGTCATGTGATTAGTCCACACAGTCATGTGATAAGTTTACAAAGTCATGTGATTAGTCCACACAGTCATGTGATTAGTCCACACAGTCATGTGATAAGTTCACACAGTCATGTGATTAGTCCACAGTCATGTGATTAGTCCACACAGTCATGTGATTAGTCCACACGGTCATGTGATTAGTCCACACAGTCATGTGATTAGTCCACATGTCATGTGATTAGTCCACACGTCATGTGATTAGTCCACACAGTCATGTGATTAGTCCACACAGTCATGTGATTAGTCCACACAGTCATGTGATTAGTCCACACGTCATGTGATTAGTCCACACAGTCATGTGATTAGTCCACACAGTCATGTGATTAGTCCACATGTCATGTGATTAGTCCACACGTCATGTGATTAGTCCACACAGTCATGTAATTAGTCCACACAGTCATGTGATTAGTCCACACAGTCATGTGATTAGTCCACACAGTCATGTGATTAGTCCACACAGTCATGTGATTAGTCCACACGTCATGTGATTAGTCCACACAGTCATGTGATTAGTGTACACAGTCATGTGATTAGTCCACACGTCATGTGATTTTGATGGCGGAGACTCCTTCATCTCAGATCTGTGTTCTCATCAGATGTAAAGACTCTCTGAAGACATTTATTGTTGCTATTTGTTGTTTATCTTGTGCCATCTTTCACCACGTCCTATTCTCGCTATGAAGTGGAGAGAGAGGGAGGCTGTGTGTTTGTATGTGTGTGTGTGTGTGTGTGTGTGGGGGGGGGGGGCATGACGCCAGGACTGGGAGCACCAAAGACATATTCACATTTGTGATTTTACACTTCTGAGGGGAACGCCATCATGTGGCTGTTATCTGTTTGTATCTGTTGTTTTCATCTGGCCTTTTGATGCTGCTTGAATGAGAAGGCCGCCATTGTCATGGGATGGCCCGCGGGGATGTTGCAGGGAGACCATGGAGGGTTGGCTAGGAGGGTTACAGTTCACACTGTCACAATGGGGGGGTGTAGGTTGGACCCCGAACGCAGACAACAGACCAGAGAGGGGAGAACAGTTGATTTATTGTACAACAGCACGCACATGGGATGGTCGATGACGGGGTCGAGATCAAGGGGTCGAGATACCGGGAGGTCGAGGTTCGTAGTACCGACAGGTAGTAGACAGGTGGAAGATCAGGGACAGGCGAAGGGTCTGGATACCGGGAGGTCGAGGTGCGTAGTACCGACAGGTAGTAGACAGGTAGAAGATCAGGGACAGGCGAAGGGTCGAAATACCGGGAGGTCGAGGTGCGTAGTCCCGAACGGGTAGTAGACAGCCGGACGATCCGGGACAGGCGAAGGGTTGAAACACCGGGCGATCGAGGTGCGTTGTACCGACGGATAGTAGGCAGCCGGACGATCAGGACCAGGGAAGAGTTTCACCTGGGGACTAGTAGCGTACATCAAGGGTTACACAAAGTACGAACGAGCAACGTCTCCAAATGACGCCGCGGTATAAATAGCCCCAGGTGAGATAATTGGCAATCAGCCACAGTAATAGTTGACAGGTGCGTGTGTGTGCGCCGCCAGCGCACGCGGCCTGGCCACGCCCCCTGTCAACCACCGTAACCGTGACAGTACCCCCCCCCCTCAACGGGTGCCTCCTGGCACCCCACTCGGCTTGTTGGGGTGTTCCCGATGGAAATCGCGGATGAGGGACGGATCCAAGACATTTCGCAGCGGAATCCAACTCCGCTCCTCAGGACAGTACCCCTCCAGTCCACCAGGTACTGGAAACCCCGGCCACGGCGACGAATGTCCAGGATCTTTCTCACCGTGTAGGCGGGATGGTCGTCGATGATCCTGGGGGGGGAAAGGGGGTGCGGTGGGAGGGCACAAGGGACTGGAAGAGACGAGTTTAAGTAGGAAGACGTGAAAGGTGGGATGAACTTTCATAGCTGGAGGCAATCTCAACCTTACTGAGACCGGGTTAATGACCTTGTCCACCGTGTATGGGCCCACGAACCCGAGGTGCTAACTTCCGGGACTGTACCTGTAGAGGCAGGTCACGGGAGGAGAGCCATACCTGCTGTCCAGGTCGATAGACGGGCGCCAAACGCCGATTCCGATCGGCCGTGCGAAGGAGCGCCGAACAAGCGGTCCTCCAAATCCGGCGGCAGCGCTGGAGGTGGGCCTGCACCGACGGCACCGCAATCTCCTCCTCCTGAGCGGGAAAAAGGGGCGGCTGGTAGCCCAGTGATGCCTGGAACGGCCACATCCCTGTGGCGTCGCTGATGAGGGAGTACTGGGCGTTTTCTCTCTCCGTTTGCCCATTGGACTGTGAATGGTAACCGGAGGAGAGGCTGGCGGTGGCACCCAGAGCCTGGCAGAACGCCCTCCACAACTGGGACGTGAACTGTGGACCCCGGTCGGACACTATGTCCAGGAGAATCCCGTGGAGTCGAAACACCTGAAGAACCAGGAGGTCCGCCGTCTCCCTGGCAGAGGGAAGCTTGGGAAGCGGCAGAAAATGAACCGCCTTTGAGAACCGGTCGACGATCGTAAGAATTGTGGCGTTACCTGACGACGGCGGAAGAAATCCACCGCGATTTGCGACCATGGCCGGCGAGGGATAGCAGTGGCTGCCGATGTGAGGCCTTGCTGTGCGCACAGACGGTGCAGGCCGTAACAAAGGCCTGGGTGTCCCAGGAGATGGAAGGCCACCAGAAGCTCCGCCTGAGGAAGGACAGGGTCCGCGCATAGCCGGGATGGCAGGTAAGGCGGGAGGAATGAGCCCACTGCAGCACCTGGGACCTAACTGGATCAGGCACAAACAGGCAGTTAGTGGGACCATTCCCTGGATCCGGATGGGCACGCTGAGCCGATCGGACGAGACCCTCGATCTCCCACGTGACCGCCCCTATTACGCAAACCGGAGGCAGGATGGTCTCTGGCTTGGCGAGGTCCCTCTCGGCGTGCCACTGGCGAGAGAGGGAATCGGGTTTGATGTTCCGACATCCAGGGCGGTAGGTGAGAGTGAAGTTGAACCTCCCCAGGAACAACGCCCACCGTGCCTGTCGAGAGTTGAGCCGTCTGGCGGAGCGAAGATAGGTCAGATTTTTGTGGTCCGTCCAGACCACTAACGGTTGTTCCGCCCCCTCCAGCCAATGCCTCCACTCCTCCAAAGCCAGAACCACTGCAAAGAGCTCCCGATTCCCCACGTCGTAATTTCGCTCCGCGGACGACAGCTGTCTAGAAAAAACCGCAAAGGGATGCGTCTTCCGGTCCCCCGTGGAACGTTGGGATAGTACGGCCGGGATAGTATTTCCGGGACGTAGCCGTCGGCCACTCCGCCACTGCCTTGATCTTGACTGGATCCGACCGAACCTGTCCAGGCTCGATTATGTACCCCAGGAAGGCCACCGACTCGACGTGGAACTCACACTACTCCGCCTTAACGAATAGTTTGTTCTCTAGTAACCGCTGGAGCACCAACCGAACGTGCTGAACGTGCTCCTTCTTGCTCCCTGAAAAAATCTGAATATCGTCCAGGCATACAAAAACGAACAGGTTCAGCATGTCTCGGAGGACGTCGTTCACCAGTGCTTGGAAAACCACCGGAGCGTTGGTGAGACCGAAGGGCATGACCCGGTACTCAAAGTGCCCCAACGCTGTGTTGAACGCCATTTTCCACTCGTCCCCCTCCCGGATCCGGACGAGATGGTTGGCTTGGAGAACACCGCCGCGTGGCGGAGCAGCTCGAAGGCTGGGTCGATGAGAGGCAAAGGATATTTGTTCTTTACGGTGATGTCGTTTAGGCCCCGGAAGTCGATACACGGCCGCAACGAGTGATCCTTCTTCGTAACCAAAAAAACAACCTGAACCCACAGGCGACGACGAGGGTCTGATCAGGCCGGCTGCCAGCGAGTCGTGAATATAGGTCTCCATCGTCTCTCTCTCGGGTCGGGACAGGTTGTAGAGCCGACTGACCGGCAGAGGAGCGCCGGAGAGGAGATTGATGGCGCAGTCATATGGTCTGTGGGGAGGTAAGGAGATGGCCTGTTGTTTGGAAAACACCTCCCCGATGTCGTGGTAAACGAGGGGGACGGATGAGAGATCGGGACAGGTTCGGTCGGATCCAGTCAAGATCAAGGCAGTGACGGAGTGGCCGACGCCTACGTCCCGGAAACAACTCCAGCGGTTCCTCGGGTTTGCCAACTTTTACCGTAGGTTCATCCGGGATTTTAGTAGCGTCGCAGCTCCGCTTACTCGGCTTACTCGGCTTACTTCCACTCTCTCTCCGTTCTCCTGGCCTCTGGTGCGCAAAAGCCGCACTCACGGCTTTTGCGCAACCTCAAGCGTCTGTTCACCTCTGCTCCGGTTCTGAGGCATCCGGATCCGGCGTGTCAGTTCGTGTCAGTTCGTGGTGGACGCATCTGACTCCGGCGTTGGGGCCGTACTATCCCAACGCTCCACGGGGGACCGGAAGACGCATCCCTGTGCGTTTTTTTCTAGACGGCTGTCCTTGGAGGAGTGGAGGCATTGGCTGGAGGGGGCGGAACAACCGTTCGTGGTCTGGATACCGGGAGGTCGAGGTGCGTAGTACCGACAGGTAGTAGACAGGTAGAAGATCAGGGACAGGCGAAGGGTCGAAATACCGGGAGGTCGAGGTGCGTAGTACCGAACGGTAAGTAGACAGCCGGACAATCAGGACCAGGGAAGAGTTTCACCTGGGGACTGGTAGCGTACATCAAGGGTTACACGAAGTACGAACGAGCGACGTCTCTAAATGACGCCGCGGTATAAATAGCCCCAGGTGAGATAATTGGCAATCAGCCACGGTAATAGTTGGCAGGTGCGTGCGCCGCCAGCGCACGTGGCGAGGAATAATATATCTAAACACATACATTTATACTTGTGTATACACTTGTGTATACACATACATAAAGGTATACATTTACAAACAGTTCCAGTGGTTCCCATATATTGATCTTCTATCATTTAAATTTTAATTATTTAAGTCTACTATAGTCTCTATACCCACAACTGCATGGCTATGCACAGCTCCAACGTCATCATCAAGTTTGCTGACGACACAACAGTGATGGGCCTGATCGCCGGCGACGACGAGACGAGCCTACAGGGAGGAGGTCAGATCGCTGGACCAGTGGTGCCAGGAGAACAGCCTCGCCCTCAACGTCAAGAAGACCAAGGAGCTGATTGTGGATTACAGGAAGCAGAGAGGAGAGCACGGCCCTATCTCCATCGACGGTGTTGCAGTAGAGAGGGTCAGCAGCTTCAAGTTCCTCGGCGTGCACATCTCCAAGGACCTCACATGGTCCATGAACGCCACACACGTGGTGAAAAGGGCCCAAGAACGCCTGTATTTACTCAGGCGTCTGAGGAAATTCAGCATGGGCCCCCGCATCCTGAGAACATTCTACACCGGCACCATTGAGAGTGTTCTTACCACTCCAGGGTGTATCACCGCCTGGAACGGGAACTGTACCTCACTCGAGCACAGAGCGCTTCAAAGGGTGGTGCGGACAGCCCAGTATATCGTTGGAGGTGAGCTCCCCTCCCTCCTGGATATATACAACCAGCGGTGCGTGGCGAAGGCTAAACGCATCATAAAGACATTGCCCACCCCAGCCACCAACTGTACTCACTGTTACCGTCAGGCAGGCGATACCGCAGTATCAAGTGCCGTACAAATAGACTCAAGATAGCTTCCACAGTCAGGCCATCAGGCTGCTGAACAAGGGTGTATAGCATATAACAATGTATATTTTATTACATTGATTTATGTATTGCTATTGCTATATGCTTTTGTGCTAATATATTCAATTTCATGTATAAACTTTATATTTTTATATATTTAACTTTATACAGTTTGTACTTTTTTATTTATTTTTTATTCTATTCAGATTCAGATTCAGATTCAGAAAACTTTATTAATCCCGAGGGAAATTAAGGTGCAACAGTTGACACAGGGGGAATAAATGTACACACAAGAATACTAAAACCTAAGCTAAAAAACAAAACAACAACTAACTAAAATAAAACTATTATAAACAAAAATAGTTAAAATAATTCTAAATGAAGTCTAAATGTATTGATAAGTGAAGATAATTACAGTATTATAACAGTAGTACGTAGGTATATACAATACACAACAATACGTATAGTGCAAATTGGCAGTAATAATATATTAATAAATAATTCGACTGAAAAGTGACATGTGAAAAAGTGAAAAAGTGAAAAGTGAATTCGGAATTGAAATAGAATTTGCAGTGCAAAGTACAATGAGATGATTACAGTGCGTTGACCAAAAATAAAATAAAAATAAAAATAAGTACGTTGGCCTCAGGTCACTGAGTCTCCACTGTCCCTCTCACGACCCGAGGTAGAGGAATTATAGAGTCTAATAGCCACAGGAAGAAAGGACTTCCTATGGCGTTCTGTGGTGCACCTGGGTGGAATGAGTCTGTTGCTAAAGGTGCTTCTATATGAGGTCAGCACCTGATGGAGAGGGTGAGAGTTGTTGTCAAGGATACTACGCAGCTTGCGCAGCATCCTTCTCTCAGACACCACCAACAAGGAGTCCAGCTGGACCCCCAGGACAGCGCCAGCCTTCCTGACAATCCTGCTGATCTTGTTGGCGTCTGCTGATCTCAACCTGCTACCCCAGCACACGACTCCGGAGAAGATGGCACTGGCTACCACCGACTGGTAGAACACATTCAGCATCTTGTTGCAAACGTTGAAGGACCGGAGCCTCCGCAGGAAGTAAAGACGGCTCTGGCCCTTCTTGTAGACCGCCTCAGAGTTCTTGGCCCAGACCAGTTTGTTGTCCAGATGAACTCCCAGGTATTTATATTCCTGGACAGCTTCAGCGGACACACCCTTGATGGAAATGGGTGTGGGTGTGGATTTCCTCCTGCGGAAGTCCACCACCATCTCCTTCGTCTTGTCAGTGTTGAGCTGCATATGGTTCAGCTCACACCACTCAACGAAGGAGTCCACGACGCCCCTGTACTCCTCATCGTTTCCCTCGCTGACACAACCAACAACTGCAGAGTCGTCCGAGAACTTCTGCAGATGGCAGGACTCTGAGTTGTATTGGAAGTCTGAGGTGTACAGGGTGAACAGGAATGGGGAAAGAACAGTTCCCTGTGGAGCACCAGTGCTGCTGACCACAGTGTCAGACACACAGTCCTGCAGTCTGACAAACTGTGGACGACCCGTCAAATAGTCAGTAATCCAGGACACCAGGGAAGAGTCCACCTTCATCGCCGTCAGCTTACTTCCCAGCAGGGCAGGCCGGATGGTGTTGAACGCACTGGAGAAGTCGAAAAACATGATTCTCACAGTGCTCCCGGGTCTGTCCAAGTGGGCGTAGGCACGATGGAGCAGGAAGATGATGGCGTCCTCCACTCCCAGTTTCGGCTGGTAGGCAAACTGAAGAGGGTCCAGTGATGATCTGACCAGGGGCCGAAGAAGCGTCAGGACCAGCCTCTCAAAGGATTTCGCCACGTGGGACGTCAGCGCCACCGGTCTGTAGTCGTTTGAGGTGCTGGGACGTGCCTTCTTCGGAACCGGCACCAGGCAGGATGTCTTCCACAGCACAGGGACCCTCTCCAGTCTCATGCTCAGGTTGAAGATGTACTGCAGGACTCCACTCAGCTGGGCAGCACATGTTTTGAGGACCCTCGGGCTGACGCCGTCAGGACCTGCAGCCTTGTCTGGATGGAGCCTGCACAGCACTTTCCTCACCTGCTCAGCTGTGAAGGTATGTGAGCCGTGTATGGGGGCTGGAAGAGTCACTGATGTGTTGATGGGGGAGGGGTGAGGTAGTGGTGGTGGGGGAGAGAGAACAGGTATGTTGATGCTGGAGAGGGACGGTGGGGGAGGGGGGACAGCAGGGCTGGGGGGCTGGAGGGGAATGGTTGTAGAGGGGCTGGGGGAGGGGGGGTAGACCGGAGCCCACTCATTGAATCTATTGAAAAACAAATTCAACTCGTTGGCCCGATCAGGACCCCCCCCTATTGTCTGGCTACCAGGTTGTTTGTAGCCAGTGATGCTCCTCATGCCACTCCACACATCCTTCAGGTTGTTCTGCTGAAGTTTGTGCTCCAGCTTCCTCCTATAGTTGTCTTTGCCCTGCTGGATCCTCTCCCTCAGCTCCCTCTGAACCCGCCTCATCTGCTCCCTATCCCCACCTCTGAAGGCCCTCTTCTTCTCATTGAGCAGGACCTTGATGTCTCGGGTGACCCATGGCTTGTTGTTGGGGAAACAGCGTACAGTCTCTGTGGGAACAACACTGTCCACACAGAAGTTGATGTACCCTGTTATACAATCCGTGAGATCATCAAGGTCCTCTCCATGCAAATCACAGAGGAAATCCCAGTCTGTTGACTCAAAGCAGCCCCGCAAGTCCTCATCGGCCTCCTGTGACCATCTCCTCACAGTCCTTGTGGTCACAGGCAGCCGCTGTACTAGAGGCCTATACAGGGGCTGCAGGTGGATGAGGTTGTGGTCTGACCTTCCAAGAGGAGGAAGGGCAGTGGCGCTGTATGCCTCCTTAACATTGGCATACAGCAGGTCCAGTGTCTTATTTTCCCTGGTGGGACAGTCCACAAACTGCTTGAAGGTGGGCAGTGTTGCAGCCAGAGTCACGTGGTTAAAGTCCCCAGATATCGCGATGAATGCTTCAGGGTGCTGTGTCTGAAGTCTCGCGACGGCGGAATGGATGACGTCACACGCGAGCGCAGCGTTTGCAGACGGTGGAATGTAAACAATAACAAGAAGCACATGGGAGAACTCTCGCGGCAGATAGTATGGCCGCAGACTCACGGCCAGCAGTTCAATGTCCGGGCTACACACACGTTCCTTCACAGTAACATGTCCAGGGTTACACCACTTGTTGTTAACGAGAATAGCAAGTCCCCCACCTTTCCTCTTGCCACTCTCGCGGTGCGTCCTGTCCGCCCGGACGGTTAGAAAGCCGTCCACGGTAACATTAGAGTCCGGGGTGTCCTCGTTGAGCCACGTCTCCGTGAAACAAAGCACGCTGCTCTCCCGGTACACCCGCTGGGTCATCACCAGGCCCGCTAGCTCGTCCATCTTATTCGCTAGCGACCTCACGTTCCCCATGGTGATGGAAGGGAGATATGGTTTATATCTCCGCTTCCTCTCCCGCTGTCTCTCCTGCTGTTTACGTCCAGCCTTGCATCCCCTGTACGTCCTCCTCAGCTCCCTGGGGATGTCGGGCCTCTCCCGTAGCAGCGAGGTCTGTTGTAGCGACAACAGCTGACTCCGCGCGTAGACAATGGCTCCGCCGTAATGTTGAGCCACGACGGAGACGCGGTTCAGTAACAGTGTCCCCAGAATGAGAAACACGGCAAAAACTTCCCTAAACATAGCTGGCTGAGGGTTGCACAGCTACTTAACAAAAAACTATAATAAAAACAACAATAATATAAGAATAAATAACTAAAAAGTAAGAGGGGAGGGGGAGCAACTGTTGCTGGCTGCCGCTCGTAGCAGCGCCGGAAGTATTATTTAAGTATTATTTGTATTGCTTATATTGCTTATACTTGTATAACTTTGATGTGACAATAAACTTGTCAGTTAAGTCTATATTTACAATGAAGCTGAGCTGTAAGGAAGCCCAGTGAGCGTTCCTTCTCTGCTCTGTTGGTAGAAAGTGTCTGTGTAACTAAAACTATAAACGATATAAAGCAGACTACACATGGAATATGTATAGAACCATGTAATCGTGTAGAAGGATGCCCATCCAATGCAAAGCAAAGCCCCTCTGCTGAGCTCTGTCTGACCTGCCGTGGCCTAAATCTGTTGGCTTTGATATCCACACAAAAGGCCCGGGTCCATGAACACCTTCGACCCTAAACATTGCGTCATAAAGTGTCACGGTTACGGTGGGTGACAGGGGGCGTGGCCAAGGCGCGGGCTTTTGTGGCGCACCCACATACCTGTCGGCAATTGCCGATTATGGTAATCACCTCACCTGGGGGTATATATACCCTGCCGTCCCGTTACTTCGGGGCTAGGTCGTACTTACTACTTTGTACTCTGTACTCTCTGGACGGAATCCTCCTGTCCCGCATCCCTCGCCGGTCTAGTACCTGTCGCTACTCCGACCTCCCGGTACCCAGACTCCTCCCCCGTCCCGGACCACGCGCCTGTCTTCTACCTGTCGGTACTCCGCTGATCGACTTCCCGGTATCCAGACCCCTGGCCTGTCCCCGATCACTCTCTGTTGTGTCTATTGCAATAAAGCTCCACGTTATGGCTTCACTGTGTCGTTGGTCTGCGTTCTGGGTCCTTCCAACACAACCCGTTGTGACAATAAAGCACGTGCTTGAATACTGTTTAGAGGCTTTGAAGAGGTCTTTGTGGACCAGAAGCACTAGCGTCCGGCAACATAAATCTAATCTAATCTTATCTAATCTAATGAAGTTATTCTCACAGTACACAAAACCCTAAAAACAAAACACGTACAAACTTATTCTACAGTATGCCTTTTTTTATTTAATTGTATAGGTAGATAGAGCCTCTATGTAGTATTTTTATCTGTTGCTATGCTAAAATGACATATGCAGACTAATAATGGCTCCATTCCGTTTGACCCGGACCGACCCCTGGTCTCCTCTCACAGAGGAACCAGAGGCAGATGGTTCTGGTGGATGATTGATTCATCGCACAACTTGACTCAACACCCAGCGCTGACTTTGATATATAGGTCTGTTTTGTGAAATTTGGCTATTCAAAGGATCTCTCTCTTAATTGCTACCAAAATTTGTCAGATGCTTTTGGGTTTTACCCTAGATTTAAAACGAGCCTTACAAAGTATCCCAAATATCCATATGTTTAGATACCACTGAACCCAATAAACACAGACACATGTGTCTATTGCCATATAAACTAAAATAACCACATTGCACAATTTCTATGGTATATATTTTCCTCCCTTCAAAATAAAGACATCATGGCATGTATAAAGATGAGAACAATAATAGTTGTACTATTATTATTTTACTGACGGCCATCAATGCATGAAGCAGCAGTAGTTATATGAAAGGTGTCTTTCCTCAGGCCTCAGTTTACTTTCATCAATTCAGCTCACACTGCAGTGACTTGAATCGATTGAGGGGTTGGTATCGGTGGTCCAATATCTGCCAGTCAGCATCATTTTATGTCTATATATCTATATATCTATATATATATAGATATATAGATATACATTCTGGTAGACGGGAGACATCAGACATCAGGGAGACACACCCTTGGACTCAATTCACTAACTATGTCAACTGTATACATTATGTAAATATGTTTCTCTTGGTGTTATGTCGCGAACATCGTGAAGTCCAATGGGCGGGGGGGTAATCGCCATCACCAACATTGTGTGTGGCTTTTTCTTTTTCAATGACGATACTGTCGTGAATCTGGGAATCAGAATTCCTTTATTTGTCACTCACGTTATTATTAACAATAATAATAATACAAATGATAAAAAATAATAATAATAAAATAAATAAACCACATGGGTCACATCAAGAGGATTCTGAAATCATCCCGCGACCCCCCCCCCTCGGGGTCCCGCGACCCCCCCCCCTCGGGGTCCCGCGACCCCCCCCCCCTCGGGGTCCCGCGACCCCCCCCTCGGGGTCCCGCGACCCCCCCCCTCGGGGTCCCGCGACCCCCCCCTCGGGGTCCCGCCACCCCCCCCCCCCTCGGGGTCCCGCGACCCCCCCCCTCGGGGTCCCGCCACCCCCCCCCCCCTCGGGGTCCCGCGACCCCCCCCTCGGGGTCCCGCGACCCCCACTTTGGGAACCCCTGCTGTAGACGGTAGACGTCACTGAGGAGTCACTTTATGCCTTATCTCATTTAGGAAGATCAGATTGTCGCAGCCAATTTCCAAGTGTACCATAGTTGGTAAAGCAGTGTCCATGTAGTGAAGTAACAGCCCATCAACTTCGCCTTCGCCATTTTGACGTAAAATCCTACGTAGAAACAACGTAGCACTACGCTAGATCCACTCTCGCTCCAGCCAGTATACCTTCTAGCTCCCTAAAGGCCTATATCACACTTCCTGCTTCCGGAGCCGTGAGTCTTTCTTCCGGTAGTTACCCCAGATACGTGACAAACTACGGCCGCCTCCCCTCCTCTCTGTTGTTGTAGTGTACCGGCTGCTCAACGTCTAAACAGAGACAGCCCTACCTCAGTTTACACCATTACCCAAAGACAAACTCCTCCACAAGTCTTATGTGAGGCTGATAAGGAGGATGAAGGTCCCTCGTTTCATGTTCTCAGGGGTAGCGCGTATGTCTGCAGTTTGCACTTTGACAAGGAGAGCATATACGTCTCGAAAGGTGGGCGGAATAGGCTAATAATGTCGGGTATGTGTGTGATTAAAAGCACTGGTCCTGACCCCCACACACACTCCATCTCTCATCCGAATAGAGCCACATATTGTCGGGTATGTGTGTGATTTAAAGCACTGGTCCCAAGTAGGGCTGGGCGATACGGACCAAAACCCGGTATTTTTTGGCTGCATCGCGATATACGATATATATGATATATAGATAGATATCGATATATATATATACATATCTCTATCTATCTATAGGTATTTTATACAAATTTGGTTTTAACTCAATGCCACAAGTATGTCACAAGCACTTTTATTTGAAGACAACTCATATTCACAAGAATAACAGGCATTCCCTTTTAGAAAATATACAGCTGCACACTACATATTAACACGTAAATGAAAAGGTACATTGAAATAATCAAAATCCATCAAATAAATCGCCTATATTATATACATAGGCATACCTCTGCTTCCACACAAAATCACCTTCGTTATTCAAGATTCAAGATGACTTTATTTATCCGGAGGGAAATTAAGGTGCAACAGTTGAGACAGGGGGAATAAATGCACACAAAGTATACTAATACCTAAAAACAAAATAACAACAAAATAAACTAGTATAAACAAAATATAACAAAATGAAATCTAAATGTATGTGTTATATATATATATATATCCAGATAGAGCCACAAGACACAATGTCGGGGAATTGTATGATTCGGATTTAGACTTCTTCACTGTAGAGTGTTCATTCACTAGTTGAACCACATCGTCTGGACCGACTTTTGGAAGGTTATGCAGCGATGTTGTCCAGCGATAACTGTCCTCCATGGTGAATGCTAAGCTGAATGCATTAACCGGAACTTGGGATACACTGCTTCAGCGATTTTTAACGTGTACTTCCGGCGTTCTAATCTAACGTGATACAGACCACACAAGAGCTTGCATATTCCAGGTTGTGGTTGAAGATGTTGTAGGTTGGCCCCTAAGGACAGCACTGCAGGGTCAGGAAGGGGTCCTATAAACACAAGTAACAGGAACCATTCATCAATCAATTAAATCAGCAAAGCACCATCTGCAGGTTTTAATATTATGCCCATGTTCTAAAAAAAACAACAACTACACAATAAGTGATGAAATTAATAAAAATGCTAAACATACCTGCATAGGCTCGATGCAGCGTAGATTTGACACTGCTGCGTCCAGGAGCCTTAGGCTTCCGGACCACAAGTTCATCCGTGGGTTCCGGACTTATCCCCTGGAATGACACAAAAAGAAAATAGATGCTGTTGCAAGTGTCAGAGAATATCGGGATAATTCAACACGCAAGTCATATTATCCTCTTCAGGGAACTGCTGCTTTGAGAAATAGAGGGAAACTCCACGCAAATGTATCCACTTTAAGTGATGTGTTGGTCTTGCGAGTCTTAAATGCTAGAATCTTAAACATCTTTGAGTAGTCTATACAGTATGTATAGCTATATCTGAGGGATCCAGACAAAACATACCTGTGTCCTTGGTCGGTGCCATGACTGAATCTCACTGGTGCAGGCCAGTGGTGTTTGCACACTTTTCACCCCCATGGTGCTGTAGTGAGCCGTCTGGAATAGGAGTGCGACCACGTGATTACACAACACCTTTCCAGCAGCACACGAACAGGAGCATCCATTTAACTGCACGGGTGTAACTGCACGCAGCACAATCTAGAAATGGAGAACATGTACAAAAAATGAGAACAAAAAAAGAGAGAATCTGCAACAGCAGACATGGAACAAAAAACAGAAACTGCAATAATAATAATAATAATAATACATTTTATTTGTATTGCACTTTACATTTGAAACAAACCTCAAAGTGCTACAGTACATAAAAAAAAGATAAAGAAAACCATTTGCAAGAATCAAAATGTATAAACAGGTTAAAAAACAAGTTTAAAAACACGTTTTAAAAAGGAGAGGCAGGGTTATTAAAACCGGCTTAAAAAGCTAACCAAATGCTTTGTTAAAATGGTAGGTTTTTAGTGCTCTCTTAAAAGTGTTCACAGGTTGAGGAGCTCTGAGATGGTCTGGGAGTGAGTTCCACAGCCGGGGGGCAGCTGCACAGAAAGCTCGATCTCCCATAGTGCGGAGGTTGGTGCGCCGTTCCTTCAGCTTGTTAGTATTTCCCGAGCGGAGGCTGCGGGTTTATCTCCTCCAGGCAGATGGTGATTGTGGATGAAGGTGATGGTGACGGGGATGACAGTGGGACTGCAGAGCGGGGGGGACAGGGGGGGTCCATTTTTATGTAGAGCTGTGTGTCATCAGCATAGCAATAGAATGATAGTCCATGCCTGCTGATGACACGGCCGAGGGGGAGCATATACAGGGTGAATAGGGTGGGGCCAAGCACGGATCCTTGGGGTACACCACAAGTGACGGGTTGGGTGGGGGAATGAGCACCTCCCATGGAGACACACTCAGTCCTTCCGGTCAGGTAGGACCGGAACCAGTCCAGGGAGGTGTCACAGAGTCCGATGGTGGAGTGGAGACGATTGAGGAGGATGGTGTGATCAACAGTGTCAAAAGCTGCAGTGAGGTCCAGGAGGATGAGGAGGGAGGGGGAGCCATTGTCAGAAGCAGTGAGGATGTCGTTGGTGACCCTGACCAGTGCTGTTTCAGTACTGTGAGCGGAGCGGAAACCAGACTGGAATTTTTCGGAGATGTTGTTGTTGTTGAGGTGGTGTTGCAGTTGGGTGGCGACTATTTTTTCCAACACTTTGGAGAGGAATGGTAGGTTAGAGATGGGCCTGTAATTTGCGAGAACGTCCGGGTCTAAGGTGGGTTTTTTGAGGAGGGGAGTGATAATGGCCGTTTTTAGAGCTGATGGAACGTGACCGGACTGTAGAGAATGGTTTATTGCTTTGGTGATCAGGGGGCTTATGGCTTGGATGTGTAATTTGACCAGGGCTGTGGGAAAGGGGTCCAGGGTGCATGTGGAAGGCTTCATCCGGCGGATGGTGTCCTCAACCTCTTGCTGCGTGGTGGGAGAAAAGCAGCAGAGAGGCTGGGAGGCCCCAGACTGTGGGATGGCAGTTGGAGCAGATGGAGTGGGGGGGCCGGAGAGGGAGGAACGGATAGTGTCAACTTTGGTTTTGAAGAAGACCATGAAGTTGTTGCACTGTTCTGCAGTGATGGCTCTGTTTGAGGGGGGTTGAGGTTTTAGGAAGTGATTTATGGTTGAGAAAAGCTGTTTTGAGTTGCCGGGACTGTTATTGATGATGTTTGAGTACAAGTTGGACTGAGCGTCTCTGAGGGACTTAGTGTAGGCCTTTTGGTGTTCCCTGTAGGCCATTTTATGAACCGTGAGCCCTGAGGTCTTGAGCTGCCGTTCCAGGACACGCCCAGCAGCCTTCATTTTCCGCAGCTCGCTGGTGAACCATGGAGCTGAGCATGAGAATGTGACTGTTCTTGATTTTATTGGGGCGTGAATGTCAAGGAGCCTGCTCAGGGATTGGTTGTAGTAGTCCACCGATTCATTTGCTGATGAATGGGTTGCAGAGGCGAGATGATGGAGGTCCAAGGTCAAGGTATCCGGGTTGATGTGTTTGAAGTTTCTGAAGTGGATTTCACGCTTGGGTTTGGTGTGGGAGGGTGGAAATGGCAGTTCCATGGAAATGACCTTGTTGTCGGACACGCCCATTTCGTAAACTAGTATGTTACTAACCGGGGCTGAGTCAGTGATAACTAGGTCTAATGTGTGCCCCTTTATGTGTGTGGGGACATGGATGTGTTGTGAGAGGTTAAGGCAGTCCAGTAGTTGTAAAAACTCAGATGCAAAAGGGGAGGAGGGGTTGTCTACGTGGATGTTCACGTCACCGAGAATTAGGATGTTGGGGGATGTAGTGCAGAGTGATGTGAGGAGGTCGTGTATTTCCGAGATGAAAACTGAATTTGGTTTCAGTTTGGGTGGGCGGTAGATGAGTAGTATTGTAAGATTGAAAGGTGGTTTACATTTGACTGCAAGGCATTCAAATGAGGATGGTGGGGGGAGGGGGAGAGATGTTAGTTCCAGCTCATTTTTGTGAAAAATGGCTAAGCCACCACCCACCCGCCCAGTGCTGCGTGCTTTTTGAATATAGCTATAGCCGGGAGGACAGGCTTTATTCAAAGTTGAATAAACCTCAGGAAGGTGCCAGGTCTCTGTGAGGCACATGAGGTCTAAGTCCTTGTCCAGTATGTGTTCATTTATGAGTGATGATGTAAGTGTGAGGGATTGTGTGTTGAAAAGTTCCAGTTTAACTGTTGGTGAAATGATGAATCTCTGTAGTGGTCGTAGTACACGGAGATCCACTCCTCGTTTTCCATGTAGATCCATTCCACATTTTCCATTGAAATCCACTCCATGTTTTCCATGCAGCTGCCTGGTCTGCAGCACTCTCGCGGTGTTTCCAGTGTTACATATCAGAGGAGCGTCAGAGCTCTGATGACACGTCACAGTAGCGACGGTGCGAACAGCTGTGTGGAAGGAAGGAATATGGTGGCCGGGCAGCAGGTAAACAAACGGACGGCGGGTGCTTCTGTGGATGTAGGGTGGTCGGCGAAGGAGTCCAAGTTTTTTGATGAATGAAACACAGGCTGGGATGGTGTGTTTATTTAGTTCCAGCAGGCGCGAGATGGAATATTGCTGCATCATGCCGGTCAGGATGTAAGTCCTGAACAGTTTTAGCCGTTTGCTAGGCTAACCGGCGCGCTGGGGGCTGCTGGCTGGCAGCCGGCTGGCTGTGGAGAGTAGTGCGGTCCCAGGCAACGAAGGCCTAACCGCTCCGGGGCTGAGGGGCAGCCCGGGATAGAATCTCGCACAGTAGCGCTGGAGAGAGCCAACGTGATCCAAGGCTCAGGACAGGAATGGAGGACTGGAACGGTAGCTTCGCTGCAGCGATCAGCCGCTTGTTGGTATGGCTGTGGATGATGTGGTCCCAGGCGACAAAGGCCTAACCGCTCCGGGGCTGAGGAGCCCGGGATGAATCCTCGCAGCAGCGCTGGACAGGGACAAAACGTCCACACAAAGTGGCTACCGAACCGTCACTAATCCGCCACCAGTTGATGTAATGGACGGGCAGGTAAGCAAAACCAACCGCACACAGACTCGTAGAAACTCTCAAAAAGTCTGTGACAAAGCTATGGTAATAAGTAAATACAATCTAAAATTGAATGTAAAACTAGTCTTAAACTAGCCCTAGACTAGCTCCGTTGGAGAAGCGGCGAACAAACAGCGCCAGCGTCCTCTCCCAATGAAGAAGCAATAGCAGTTATGGAGCAGGATATATATATATATACATATACATATACATATATATATATATATATATATATATATATATATATATATACACACACATATACATATATACACATATATATATACACATATCTATACACATACGTATATAGATATATATATATATATATATACACACATATATACACATATATATACACACACACCGAATAATGGATACCGTTCTCTGTCTGTAGTTGAACTTATCTGACACACTGGTAATTTTCATTAAACCTTACAAGCTAGCAAGCTAGCGGTGACACAACAGAATCTAAGCACTTACCTCTATACTTGAAGATGAACTTCTCGTAAAATAACTTGTATCCTTTTTCCAGTTTAGACTTCACTGTAGAGTGTTCATTCACTAGTCGAACCACATCGTCTTGACCGACTTTTGGAAGGTTGTGCAGCGATGTTGTCCAGCGATAACTGTCCTCCATGGTGAATGCCAAGGTGACTGCATTAACCGGAACATGGGATACACTGCTCCGGCGGGTTCTTCCGGCGTTCTAATCTACTGTGATAAAGGCCTATTGAGCTGTGGGGAAATCTGAAAGAATACGCCCATTGGCTACAAATCACTATATGATTGGTTGATCAAATTGTCAATCCAAACGTACGCTCTCATTCAGTCTAAGGGCCAAAGTCATCGGGAATACTTTGGTTGAAGGATATTCTTCCCAGCAACCCAGAAAAATACCAACACAAAACCACTCAAATGCGTCGTGCATGGACCGAGAAAGACAAACAAATCAACGTAACACGGTAATATAACAGATAACAACACAGATACCATTCTCATTTAGTCATTTGATTGAGTATGGAGTATGGCGCCGTACGAGATGGCTGCCGTGTCGCGAGCTCCCGCACGACGACGCAGTTTTTTGTTATTTATTCTTTTTATTGCAACTTTTTTAGTTCAGGATGTTAGCAGCAAGTTCACTTATAACTTTTGCACACTTTGGGAGATCAGATCGACAGTCGCTCGCCGCCTACCGGAGTTTTTTCACTCTTTCGACTCGGACGTCCCGCCCGAAGTCACAGCTGGATTATCTCCGTCCATTTTGGGCGTGCTAGTCAGGCTGAGATGTCGATCCGATCGCCCCCCACTACCCACCATTCTACTGGCTAATGTACAGTCTCTGGACAATAAGTTAAGCGAACTACAGGCTCGTATTCAATTCCACCGGGAAACTAGGGACAATTGCATTATCTGCCTTACGGAGACATGGATGTCGGAGGGGGTTACCGACGCAGCTATCGAGCCGACGGGATTTTCCGTACACCGGGCGGACAGAACAAAGGCTCTCTCCGGTAAAGATCGCGGAGGGGGGGTATGTCTCATGATAAACAGATCTTGGTGCAACCAAAGTCATGTACATCCCCTCAAGTCTTTCTGTTCCCCGGACCTGGAGTACCTGATGCTTATGTGCCGTCCATACTGGCTACCTCGGGAGTTTACAGCGGTAACCGTGACCGCTGTTTACATTCCCCCACAAGCCAACACGGACACAGCGCTGAAGGAACTGTACGGGGCTATCAGCGAACAGGAGTCGGCCCACCCCGAGGCTGCTCTCATCGTAGCGGGGGACTTCAACAAGGCGAACCTGAAGAAGGTTCTCCCGAAGTTCTACCAACACATAAAGAGCAACACACGGGGCGAGCGGATCCTCGACCACTGCTACACTCCCTTCCGTGATGGCTACAAGGCCCTCCTCCGCCCACCGTTCGGCAAATCAGATCACCGCTCTATCCAGCTGCTCCCCGCCTATAGGCAGAGACTGAAGCAGCAACCGATCGCTGTGAGGGAGGTCCAATGCTGGTCGGACCAATCAGATTCTACGCTGCAGGATTGTTTTGATCACGCTGACTGGCACATGTTCCGCGTTGCCTCGGACAATAACATCAACGAGTACGCGTCGTCGGTCACCGGGTTCATCAAGAAGTGCATAGATGACGTTGTTCCGACCAAGTCGGTTCGGATATATCCCAACCAGAAACCGTGGATTAACGGCGATGTTCGCGCTGCCCTACATGCGCGTAACGCCGCCTTTGGTTCCGGGAATACGGAGGAATATACGAGAGCCCGTTACGACCTCCGTAAGACCATCGTCACTGCCAAGCGGGAGTATAAGGACAGAGTGGAAGATAAATTCAAGAAACACGATGCGAGGGGTATGTGGCAGGGGCTGCAGAATATAACGAACTTCAGAGGGAGAACCAGTTGTGTAGAGAACTCCTCTACCTCCCTCCCAGGAGAGCTAAATACATTTTTTGCTCGGTTCGACGTAAACGGCAGCCCGCCGAAGCCAGCACCGACTGGGGAGACCAGCCAGCTGCGCATCTCGGAGGCGGATGTGCGCCGCACCTTTAAGCGGCTGAACATCCGTAAGGCGGCAGGCCCCGACGACATCCCGGGCCGCGTCCTCAGAGCATGCGCAGACCAGTTGGCAGGAGTCTTTGCAGACATCTTCAACCTCTCCCTGTCCCAGGCTGTTGTCCCCGCGGTCTTCAAGATATCCACCATCGTGCCTGTCCCTAAACAAACCAAGGTAACATGCCTGAATGACTACAGACCTGTGGCCCTCACCTCGATCGTTAGCAAATGCTTCGAGAGGTTGGTCAAGGACTTTATTTGCTCCGTGTTACCTACCACGCTGGACCCATGGCAATTTGCATATCGTCAAAATAGATCCACGGACGACGCAATTGCCATGGCCCTCCACACTGCCCTTTCCCACTTGGAGGGGAAGAACTGTTATGTGCGAATGCTGTTTGTGGACTACAGCTCAGCATTCAACACAATAGTTCCTGCCAAGCTCGACACCAAGCTGAGAGGTCTAGGCGTACCCCCATCCATGTGCAGCTGGATACTGAACCTCCTGTCGGACCGCCGCCAGGTGGTGAGGATGGGCAGCACCACATCAGAGCCACTGACCCTCAACACGGGAGCCCCCCAGGGATGCGTGCTGAGCCCTCTCCTCTACTCCCTCTACACCCACGACTGCATGGCTATGCACAGCTCCAACGTCATCGTCAAGTTTGCTGACGACACGACAGTGATGGGCCTGATCGCCGGCGACGACGAGACAGCCTACAGGGAGGAGGTCGGATCGCTGGAGCAGTGGTGCCAGGAGAACAGCCTCGCCCTCAACGTCAAGAAGACCAAGGAGCTGATCGTGGACTTCAGGAGGCAGAGGGGAGAGCACAGCCCTATCTCCATCGACGGCGTTGCAGTAGAGAGGGTCAGCAGCTTCAAGTTCCTCGGCGTGCACATCTCCGAGGACCTCACATGGTCCACGCACACCACACATGTGGTGAAAAAGGCCCAACAACGCCTGTATTTTCTCAGGCGTCTGAAGAAATTCAGCATGGGCCCCCGCATCCTGAGAACATTCTACAACGGCACCATCGAGAGTGTTCTGACAGGGTGTATCACCGCCTGGTACGGGAACTGCACGGCACTCGAGCGCAGAGCGCTTCAAAGGGTGGTGCGGACGGCCCAGTATATCGTTGGAGGTGAGCTCCCCTCCCTCCTGGACATTTACAACCAGCGGTGCGTGGCCAAGGCCAAAATAATTATAAAAGACATTGCCCACCCCAGCCACGAACTTTACTCACTATTACCGTCAGGCAGGCGATACCGCAGTATCAAGTGTCGTACAAATAGGCTTAGAGATAGCTTCCACAGTCAGGCCATCAGGCTGCTGAACAAGGGCGTATAACATATAACAATGTATATTTTATTACATTGATTTATATATATATATTGCTCTTTTCTGTGCTGATTTTTGCATTTTATAAATTGCATTTTTTATTTTTATTTTATATTCCTTATTCTATTTTTTATTCTATTTTTTATTCTATTTTTATCTATTTTTATCTATTTTTATTTTATCTTATTCTATAACTGCTGTCTGTCGTCGGGTATTGCACACAAGAATTTCACATCACTGCTTTATACTAAACTGTAAACTGTGAAGTGACAATAAACTTGACTTGACTTGACTTGACTTGATTTAAATTTGATAAAATTGTATTACATTTTATCGATTTTTTTTGTTTAATCTGAGAGTTCCAGGGTCTTCTCTGAATACCTTGAAGGCCCTGACGCTTCACCACTGGCTTATACATACAATTAAATGATGAATACAGACGACGGCGGTCTGCGGTCAGTCCCCCTGGGACCAAGTGGTCACACCACACAAAGCCTAACCTGCTAAAAGACATCTCTGACTGACGCTTAATAAGCGTTGTGAGAAGTATCAAGGCGTGTTGTGGTGCGGGATGGTGCGGGTTCAATGGCCGTCTCTCTCTGGGGGTCATATGGAACTGGTCAGACTTCACACCGTCTTTTAAATGTGGTGTTTTTTTGGAATAATCAACACACCCACCATGTTGTTGTTGTAGCTGTCTGTGGTAGTTAGGAAGCACTGCGTCAATGAAAGTGATTTTGGATTGAATTAAAAGTTTGGAACAGACACCACTCCCGCAGCAGCCCGTCTCTCATGGACGCAAGTTAGCTACTGATAGAATATTGTTTCTTGTTATTGTTTATAGATAATTCTCTGAAGTGAATTCTCAAAAATCTCTCAAAAGTAAAATTCTTTGAGAGAACAAAGCAATCTAGAGCTTTAACTCATTTTAAACTGATTCTCTTGTCAGTCTGATCAAAAGCTGTGGAATTTCAGAAATGTAGACTTTTTCTCCCAGAGCCGGTATCAACACTGACTGAACTGAGACATTGACCAACATATGTTCCCGAAACACATGGTCATGGGCTCTGTTAAACACATGGTCATGGGCTCTGTTAAACACATGGTCATGGGCTCTGTTAAACACATGGTCATGGGCTCTGTTAAACACATGGTCATGGGCTCTGTTAAACACATGGTCATGGGCTCTGTTAAACACATGGTCATGGGCTCTGTTAAACACATGGTCATGGGCTCTGTTAAACACATGGTCATGGGCTCTGTTAAACACATGGTCATGGGCTCTGTTAAACACATGGTCATGGGCTCTGTTAAACACATGGTCATGGGCTCTGTTAAACACATGGTCTTATAGAGCCCATCTTCCATAGCTGAGATCTCACATCTTCATTTGTCCAATAAATTGTATATAAAAAATAAAAATAAAAATGTTCTTCTCATTTTCATGTTTTTAACTATCAACCATCAACAATAAAGTTATTGATAAGTTCCAGTCAAGAAGAAGGAGTTAGTAATCATTCAGCAGACAAACTCACTGAGACCTCAAAGCTGCATCATTCACACTTACAAGGAGTACATTTGTTGAAGTAGACAATAGCATAACGCTGAGGTACGCAAACATAAAAATAGCAGTTCACAAGCATTCATATTAACAAGATGAATAACACAATTTCGTACTGCCAGGTCACCTGCTTAAGTAGCTGTGATAAGAGCGTGTTATCAACATTAAGGATATACACTTGCTAGAATATACAACATGCTGAGAGCTATTAATGTCAGGACTTAAGCAAGTTAGAGGTTCACAAAGGAGAAGGAGGGTTCATGGAGAGTCCAGGTGGACTCTGAACAGGTGGGTCTTGAGTCTCTTGCGGAAGCTGGCGAGGGACTCTGCCGTCCTGACATGAGACGGGAGTTCATTCCACCACTGTGGAGCCAGAGCCGTGAAGAGCTGGGTCTTGGAAGAGCGATGCTTGGTTGTTTTCAGTGAAGGTCGAACAAGTCGCCTGGCAGAAGTTGAGCGGAGCGCTCTGGCTGGGATGTAGGGCTTGACCAATGCCTGGAGGTAGGTTGGGGCAGTTCCATTGACTGCCCTGAAGGTCAGTACCAGAGTCTTGAACTTGATGCGAGCATTTACCGGAAGCCAGTGGAGATCGCGGAAGAGAGGGGTCACGTGGGAGAATTTTGGTAGGTTGAATACCAGGCGTGCTGCTGCATTCTGGATGCGTTGGAGGGGCTTGGTTGCAGAGGCGGGGAGTCCCGCCAGGAGAGAGAGAGTTGCAGTAGTCAAGGCGGGTGATGACGAGTGCTTGGACCAGGATCTGCGCCGCTTCATGTGTGAGGAAGGGCCGGATCCTGCGGATGTTGTAGAGGGCAATTCTGCAAGATCGGACCACCGCGGACGTTGGCATTGCAGGACAGCTGGTCATCTAGCACCACAAACTACAACTGTTAGGGAGCGCTGAGAGTACATAACAAGACGTCCTGCCATCTGCAGAAGTTCTCGGACGACTCTGCAGTTGTTGGTTGTGTCAGCGAGGGAAATGATGAGGACTCCTTCGTTGAGTGGTGTGAGCTGAACCACATGCAGCTCAACACAGACAAGACGAAGGAGATGGTGGTGGACTTCCGCAGGAGGATTTCATTTACATTTCATTTAGTTATATTTTGTTTATACTAGCTTAGTTTAGTTTAGTTTGTTGTTATTTAGTTTTTCGGTATTAGTATATTTTGTGTGCATTTATTCCCCCTGTTTCAACTGTTGCACCTTAATTTCCCTCGGGATAAATAAAGTCATCTTGAATCTTGAATCTGTGTATTCTGGATTGCTGTTTTGCTGAGATAAGATTGTACCAAACAAATGGTCATTTACTACATTGATGCACTTGATGTAATTTAGGTCAGATTAAGATTTGCAGGCCTATATAGTAGTAATTGAGGAGGGCTGGGGAAATCAAAACTATCTCAAACACAGAACCTAACTCCAGAAGTTTCCAGTGTACAACCAATTCACCAATTAAATAGCACATTCCAACACAACAATAAAACTCAGCACTCTCAGCAAGACAAAGTAATTCACATTGTACTGGGTCCCCTTGCTCCAGTCGAATGGATGCCATGCTGCTGGTCCAATAAACTTTGAGGCTTCAGAAAACTAACATCTACTAACATCTCAGGCATTCTTTAGCCTGTGTCAGGGTCTGAGCCCTAATCAAAGCAAGCAGACAATCTTGTCTTTCATCTCTCAAAGGATGTGGAGGAATGGACCATGGCCGGCTAGGACTGTCAACTTGTACAGCTTTAGTGTGAGGATCTTTAGTGTGAGGGTCTTTAGTGTGAGGGTCTTTAGTGTGAGGGCGATGGGGTTTTTGAGGGTCGTCCCTTTGAATGTCTTTTTTTTCCTTCTAACCTTTTGATCTAAATCTTCTTAACTCTAAATTAAGTGCTTCAGAGCTTTCTAGTTTCAATTTCTCCCCTCGATGTAAATCCCCTCGAAGTCAGAGTTGTCCTGACCACCTTTTGATCAGATATGGACTGAAAAAACAAGCGCATGGCAGACGGTTGGCATCTAAACCCATACAATAAACACAGCACAACATCCCCATTGGATGGGAATATGGTTGACCATGCAAAGTAAATCTATCAGAAATAACACAAATAGAGATTTATATGATCTTAATGCAACACAACTTTTCATGGTGTCAAGTCAGCTCAATAATGAAGTGCATGATTGACAAGTGGTGAAAGTAGACCATTTATTGAACACTATTGTAAGTCTCTTTGGATAAAAGCGTCTGGATAACGCGTTTGGATAAATTACTGTAATGTAATTGTTCTCAATAATTAAAAATCATTTTTTAACTAAACATTTGTGAATAAGATGGTCCATTAAAAAATGGACCATCAGCCAACATCTGCCAAAACTCGAGAACTCACAGCTCACAAACCAAATAGTATTTCATGAACTGCTAATACATCATAAAGGAGTGTACCCTTCGAAACAAATGCCAAGAGTCACCATCTGAAAGGGGAGCGCCTTCTCTCTTTACTCACAAGCTCGTCGGCTTGCTGACGTCTTCCTGCCAAAAATGAGAGTGGAGATGGGACTGCGCTGACCTCCGTGTGACAGCCCTCGGATGTCGCAAAGACACAGAACGTCACGGGACCTGGAGCACACCACCTGATGTGGGTGAGCCTGAACCTGCGTGTATCATCACTCACACACAGCTCAACCCTTTGGAATGAGTTACAGTACATTTACATTTTACATTTAGGGCATTTGGCAGACGCTTTTATCCAAAGCGACTTACAAGGTGTACATTAGTTGAAGCAGACAATAGCATAACACTGGGGTACGCAAACATATAAATACAGCAGTTCACAAGTATTCATATTGACAAGATGAATAACACAATTTCGTACTGCTAGGTCACCTGCTTAAGTAGCTGTGATAAGAGCGTGTTAACAACATTAAGGACATACACTTGCTAACATATACAACATGCTAAGAGCTATTAATGTCAGGACTTAAGCAAGTTTAGGGGTTTCACAAAGGAGAGTCCAGGTGGACTCTGAACAGGTGGGTCTTGAGTCTCTTGCGGAAGCTGGCGAGGGACTCTGCCGTCCTGACATGAGACGGGAGTTCATTCCACCACTGTGGGGCCAGAGCTGTGAAGAGCTGGGTCTTGGACGAGCAATGTTTGGTTGACCTTAGTGAAGGTCGAACAAGTCGCCTGGCAGAAGTTGAGCGGAGCGCTCTGGCTGGGATGTAGGGTTTGACCAACGCCTGGAGGTAGGCCGGGGCAGTTCCATTGACTGCCCTAAAGGTCAGCACCAGAGTCTTGAATTTGATGCGAGCATTTACCGGAAGCCAGTGGAGATCGCGGAAGAGAGGGGTCACGTGGGAGAATTTCGGTAGGTTGAATACCAGGCGTGCTGCTGCGTTCTGGATGCGTTGGAGGGGCTTGGTTGCAGAGGCGGGGAGTCCCGCCAGGAGAGAGTTGCAGTAGTCGAGGCGGGTGATGACGAGTGCATGGACCAGGATCTGCGCCGCTTCACGTGTGAGGAAGGGCCGGATCCTGCGGATGTTGTAGAGGGCAATTCTGCAAGATCGGGCCACCGCGGTGACGTTGGCATTGCAGGACAGCTGGTCATCTACCACCACACCAAGGTCTCTTGTTGTGGTTGAGGGGGAGACTTGGGTGTTCTCGATGGTAACCAGTAGGTCCATCTGAGGGCAGTCTTTCCCCGGTATGAAGAGGAGCTCAGTCTTGTCAAGGTTGAGCTTCAGGTGGTTGGCGGCTGTCCATCTGCTGATGTCGGCCAGGCATTTCGAGATGCGTGTTGCTATTTGGGTTTCTGAGGGGGGAAAGGAGAGAAACAGTTGAGTGTCATCTGCATAGCAGTGATAGGAGAAGCCATGAGATGCGATTACAGAGCCTAGCGATTTAGTGTAAAGAGAAAACAGAAGGGGTCCCAATACTGAGCCTTGAGGAACTCCGGTGTCCAGGGTGCAGGGTTTGGACAGGGAACCGTTCCATGTGACCTGATAAGTCCGATCTGCAAGGTAGGAGGTGAACCAGGATAACGCAGTTCCAGTGATTGACAGTATCGTCATGAGATGAGTCAGTCTTGGTGGCCATGAGCCTGTTAACCCCTGAATCACCTGAGGGGTGCCACTGGGGACGTACGCACAGATATTGAATTGTTTTACATTATTTGAAGGACAGACGGATGCTGAAAGAGGAAACAAATAGGAGCTTAAGTCATGGCAATTAGCACGGTTGTTACTAGGGTACAATTATTGACCTGAACGTCTGGGACCTGGTCCTCTGGGTCAAAAGGACACCCGAGTCTAAGACAAGGATCTGGTTTCACCCTTGAGTGCAAGCCAGATGTGTGTGTCCCATAGCCAGATGTGTGTGTCCCATAGCCAGATGTGTGTGTCCCATAGCCAGATGTGTGTGTCCCATAGCCAGATGTGTGTGTCCCATAGCCAGCACTTCCATACAGATTATGTTAATGGTAGACCTTTTTCCATTTTGGGGTGCTCAGTAGTAAAATTATGATGTTTTATAATTTAGAAATATTTCTTTATTTGTGTTAAGGCGAAAAATAGTGCCAATGTGCCAGTGTCAAGATGTCCCGAGACTAAAATAAGGAGCCCTGGTTCTCTGTGAACCACTCAGCTCTGTGAGCCACTCAGCTCTGTGAACCACTCAGCCCTGTGAACCACTCAGCTCTGTGAGCCACTCAGCTCTGTGAGCCACTCAGCTCTGTGAACCACTCAGCCCTGTGAACCACTCAGCTCTGTGAGCCACTCAGCTCTGTGGACCACTCAGCTCTGTGAACCACTCAGCTCTGTGAACCACTCAGCTCTGTGAGCCACTCAGTGGACGGGAAGAGGTTTCTTAGCTGCCAGACGAGCTCCTAGCTAGCCGCTTGGTTATTTTTTTTTTATAGAGTTATTTTCATCCTGACTAAGCCACTTGGTGACTAAGCCACTTGGTGACTAAGCCACTTGGCCAACAAATCCTGGGCAAAAAGGATGAGGGAGAAGAAAGGATGAGCAGAAGGGATGTAGGAGATGCCCCCCCCATCCACACACCCTCTGTTATTCACCATGAATTCTCTGAAACATACTACTGCTTAATACTTAGTACTTACTGCTTAATTCCCATGTATGCCAACAGGCTTTTAATGTATTTAAAACTTGGAAGATGTTCAAAGGAAGCTATTATTCCTCTGAAATAGGCTTTATCTTCTTATTTCTCTTCTTGCTAATATTGGAGCTCCTCAGCATGCCAGAGCCATTTTTCTAATGCCAATTAAGCTTGACATTAGCATAAAACAGCTTTAAAGATTTGTTCCCCTCTCCTCTGAATCAAAGAATGATGTTAAATGGATTCTTATTCTTATTCAAATCATTCAGATTTTCAACATTGAAAAACCGAAGTAAGAAAAAAACCGCCTCTTCATGTCCACCATTGTTGCTGTGCTGGCGATATCAAGGCCACTTTAGTCTTAATTACATCTCACAATAGTCTATATAACATCTCACAATAGTCTATATAACATCTCACAATAGTATATATAACATCTCACAATAGTCTATATAACATCTCACAATAGTCCTTATAACATCTCACAATAGGCGTAATAACATCTCACCAGTGGTGAAGCGTCAGGGCCTTCAAGGTATTCAGAGAAGACCCTGGAACTCTCAGATGAAACCAAAACAATCTAATTAATTGTATTAATAAAGTAATACAATTTAATAAAATGTAATACAATTGAATAAAATGACTAAATGAGAATGGTAGCTGTGTTGTTATCTGTTATATTACAGTTACGTTGATTTGTTTGTCTTTCTCGGTCCATGCACGACGCATTTGAGTGGTTTTGTGTTGGAAAAACAATGCAACCAATCAGATATTTTTCTGGGTTGCTGGGAAGAATAACCTTCAACCAAAGTATTCCCGATGACTTTGGCCCTTAGACTGAATGAGAGCGTACGTTTGGATTGACAATTTGATCAACCAATCATATAGTGATTTGTAGCCAATGGGCGTATTCTTTCAGATTTCCCCACAGCTCAATAGGGAGCTAGAAGGTATACTGGCTGGAGCGAGAGGGGATCTAGCGTAGTGCTACGTTGTTTCTACGTAGGATTTTACGTCAAAAAACAGGCGAAGATGATGTCGTTGCGGATTTATTGTCGGAACCATTTTCAAGACGACCATTCAATGTAAAGATGGACATTATTAAAAAAGGCCGTCCAACGCCTGACAATCTTGAGCTGAATCAAGTTGTTAAAGCAGGCTATGTTCGCCATTTTCAGGCTAGCAACTGGGAAAGATACCCGTGGCTAACGGGCTCTACTAGCCACGAGAGGCTCTACTGCTGGGAGTGTTGCTATTTGGGACCGACCAGAGGGCAGGGAATTGGAAAGGCAACTTATTTTGGATCTGAAAAGCGATCATCTTTATGACCTGATGGTGGTCGAACCATCCAGAAGGACAGGAGAATGGATTTGGTCTTTAAGTGAACATCATTGGTGAGTGACACTCATTTGTCTTTGCTGGTTTTGTCTCAGTGTTGCGTCTCGTTGAGCTGGTTGTTGCATTTTGTTTCCACACACTTGTTGACTGATTAGTTAATGGCTGTCATGAGTTTGTTAAGCATTGTTGTGCATTTGAATTGAGAGTTTTGACTTGATCTTTCTTTGTATCGCTTAACGTGAAAAGACTTAACGTAACTAAGAGTTACAAACCCGCGATCAATAATCACCTAATTTGCATATGTCTTGTCATTAGCACTTTCACCTTTTCACTTTCATTTTGACAGGTGAAAGTGCTAATGACAAGACATATGCCAGAGACATTTGGTGATTATTGATCGCTATTTTGGAACTTTAAGTTACGTTCAGCCTTTTCACGTGAAGCGTGTTAGACCGGCCCTTTAACCGATAGCCTGTGTGTGGTGGTCTGTGTTGGTCTGTTACTTCACTACATGGACTCTGCTTTACCAACTATGATACACTTGGGAATTGGCTGCGACAATCTGATCTTCCTAAATGAGATAAGGCATAAAGTGACTCCTCCGTGACGTCCGTCTGACTTTAACAACTGAATTTTCGAATAGGGGGGGGGGTGGTGGTGGTCTACAGCAGGGGTTCCCAAAGTGGGGGTATTATGTAAGTCCGTTTAATATGTAAGGGTGACGAATAAAGGAATTCTGATTCCGACAGATTCACGACTATCATTTGCAGCTGGAAAAAAAAGCCACACACAATTTTCGCGATCACGATTACACCCCCCCCCCCCCCCCCCTTGGACTTCACGTTGGACCTCCCCCGCCCCACTCTGTTATGTTGGGGGTCGCGGGCTGAAAAGTTGGGGAACCCCTGGTCTACAGAAGGTCCAGTTGTGATAGACACGCTTCGCCACTGCATCTCACAATAGTCCTTATAACATCTCACAATAGTCTATATAACATCTCACAATAGGAGTGATAACATCTCACAATAGGCCTAATAACATCTCACAATAGGCCTAATAACATCTCACAATAGGCCTAATAACATCTCACAATAGGCCTAATAACATCTCAACATCTCTCTTTCCCCCTAATGAGCAGTATCCATGAGAAGGTCCAAGCGCTCGTCATCACCCGCCTCGACTACTGCAACTCTCTCCTGGCGGGACTCCCCGCCTCTGCAACCAAGCCCCTCCAACGCATCCAGAATGCAGCAGCACGCCTGGTATTCAACCTACCGAAATTCTCCCACGTGACCCCTCTCTTCCGCGATCTCCACTGGCTTCCGGTAAATGCTCGCATCAAATTCAAGACTCTGGTGCTGACCTTTAGGGCAGTCAATGGAACTGCCCCGGCCTACCTCCAGGCGTTGGTCAAACCCTACATCCCAGCCAGAGTGCTCCGCTCAACTTCTGCCAGGCGACTTGTTCGACCTTCACTAATGTCAACCAAACATCGCTCGTCCAAGACCCAGCTCTTCACGGCTCTGGCTCCACAGTGGTGGAATGAACTCCCGTCTCATGTCAGGACGGCAGAGTCCCTCGCCAGCTTCCGCAAGAGACTCAAGACCCACCTGTTCAGAGTCCACCTGGACTCTCCTTGTTTAACTGAGTACGTGTTGCTGTCCTCCCCTCTTTGTTCTGGAGATACTGCTGTTTAAAACAGCTGTGATTCATAGTGGTGTTTCTCTGTCCATTCTTCTTTGAATTCTCAGTTCTTTTGATCAACTTTCCTTTGCTTTGGGGACTTTGAGAACGACATGATGCCAGCATTCGCAATACCGTGTGCAGGTCCTGACTGACAGTGACCACTAATAGGCCTTTATCACAGTAGATTAGAACGCCGGAAGAACCCGCCGAAGCAGTGTATCCCAAGTTCCGGTTAATGCATTCAGCTTGGCATTCACCATGGCAGACAGTTATCGCTGGACAACATCGCTGCACAACCTTCCAAAAGTCGGTCAAGACGATGTGGTTCGACTAGTGAATGAACACTCTACAGTGCAGGAGTCTAAACTGGAAAAAGGATACAAGTTATTTTACGAGAAGTTGATCTTCAAGTATAGAGGTAAGTGCTTAGATTATGTTTTGTCACTGCTAGCTTGCTAGCTTGTAAGGTTTAATGAAAATGACCAGTGTGTCAGATAAGTTCAACTGCAGACAGAACGGTATCCATTCGGTGTATACTGGTGTGTATTTATATATATACACACCATTATACACCGAATAATGGATACCGTTCTCTGTGTATATATATTTATATGTATATACAGAGTGCTTAGATTCTGTTGTCACCGCTAGCTTGCTAGCTCGTAAGGTTTAATGAAAATGACCAGTGTGTCAGATAAATTCAACTATAGACAGAACGGTATCCATCATTCGGTGTGTGTGTGTATATATATATATATATATATACACACCGAATAATGGATACCGTTCTCTGTCTATATATATATATATATATACATATATATACAGAGTGCTTAGGACCGACATCAACACTGTTGTCACCGCTAGCTTCCTAGCTCGCAAGGTTGGTGTCAGATAAGTTCAACTACAGACGGAGAACGGTATCCATTATTCGGTGTGTGTGTGTGTGTATGTATATATATATGTATATATATATATATATATATATATATATATATATATATATATATATATATATATGTGTGTGTGTGTATATATATCCTGCTCCATGTCTGCTGTTGCAGATTCTCTAATTTTTGGTACATGTTCTCCATTTCTAGATTGTGCTGCGTGCAGTTACACCCGTGCAGTTCAATGGATGCTCCTGTTTGTGTGCTGCTGGAAAGGTGTTGTGTAATCACGTGGTCGCACTCCTATTCCAGACGGCTCACTACAGCATCATGGGGTGAAAAGTGTGCAAACACCACTGGCCTGCACCAGTGAGATTCAGTCATGGCACCGACCAAGGACACAGGTATGTTTTGTCTGGATCCCTCAGATATAGCTATACATACTGTATAGACTACTCAAAGATGTTTAAGATTCTAGCATTTAAGACTCGCAAGACCAACACATCACTTAAAGTGTATACATTTGCATGGAGTTTCCCTCTATTTCTCAAAGCAGCAGTTCCCTGAAGAGGATGTACAATATGACTTGCGTGTTGAATTATCCTGATATTCTCTGACACTTGCAACAGCATCTATTTTCTTTTTGTGTCATTCCAGGGGATAAGTCCGGAACCCATGGATGAACTTGTGGTCCGGAAGCCTAAGGCTCCTGGACGCAGCAGTGTCAAATCCACGCTGTATCGAGCCTATGCAGGTATGTTTATCATTTTTATTAATTTCATCACTTATTGTGTCGTTTTTTTTAGAACATGGGCATAATATTAAAACCTTCAGATAGTGCTTTACTGATTTAATTGACTGATGAATGGTTCCTGTTACTTGTGTTTGTAGGACCCCTTCCTGACCCTGCAGTGCTGTCCTTAGGGGCCAACCTACGACATCTTCAACCACAACCTGGAATATGCAAGATCTTGTGTGGCCTGTTAGGCCTATATCACGTTAGATTAGAACGCCGGAAGTACCCGTTAAAAATCGCTGAAGCAGTGTATCCCAAGTTCCGGTTAATGCATTCAGCTTGGCATTCACCATGGCGGACAGTTATCGCTGGACAACATCGCTGCATAACCTTCCAAAAGTTGGTCCAGACGATGTGGTTCAACTAGTGAATGAACACTACAGTGAAGAAGTCTGAATCCGAATCATACAATTCCCCGACATTGTCTTGTGGCTCTATCTGGATATATCGCCATATAACACATACATTTACATTTCATTTAGTTATATTTTGTTTATACTAGTTTATTTTGTTGTTATTTCGTTTTTATTAGTATACTTTGTGTGCATTTATTCCCCCTGTCTCAACTGTTGCACCTTAATTTCCCTCCGGATAAATAAAGTCATCTTGAATCTTGAATAACGAAGGTGATTTTGTGTAGAAGCAGAGGTATGCCTATGTATATAATATAGGCGATTTATTTGATGGATTTCAATGTACCTTTTCATTTACGTATTAATATGTAGTGTGCAGCTGTATATTTTCTAAAAGGGAATGCCTGTTATTCTTGTGAATATGAGTTGTCTTAAAATAAAAGTGCTTGTGACATACTTGTGGCATTGAGTTAAAACCGAATTTGTATAAAATACCTATAGATAGAGATATGTATATATCTATATATATATATATATAGATGGAGATATGTATATATCTATATATATCGTATATCGCGACGCAGCCAAAAAATACCGGGTTTTGGTCCGTATCGCCCAGCCCTTTTGGGGCCAGTGCTTTAAATCACACACATACCCGACAATATGTGGCTCTATTCGGATGAGAGATGGAGTGTGTGTGGGGGTCAGGACCAGTGCTTTTAATCACACACATACCGACATTATTAGCCTATTCCGCCCACCTTTCGAGACGTATATGCTCTCCTTGTCAAAGTGCAAACTGCAGACATACGCGCTACCCCTGAGAACATGAAACGAGGGACCTTCATCCTCCTTATCAGCCTCACACAAGACTTGCGGAGGAGTTTGTCTTTCGGTAATCGTGTAAACGGAGGTAGGGCTGTCTTTGTTTAGACGTTGAGCAGCCGGTACATTACAATAACAGAGAGGAGAGGAGGCGGCCACAGTTTGTCCCGTATCTGGGGTAACTACCGGAAGAAAGAGTACACTGCTCACGGCTCCGGAAGCAGGAAGTGTGATAAAGGCCTATTGTCATAACAATGACACCGCGCTTCTGATTGGGGGAAAACTCGCCCCTCCCCCTCCCTAATGCAGCCAATGGGAGCGCTAGACTCACTTTCAGGAAGTAAAAACCAAAGTTAACTTGTGTCTGCAATGCGTGTCACGCTTGCACACAAGTTGATATATATTCACATCATTCTCACAACGCGTCAGACACAAGAAAATAAACGACATAATTACAAACTAAATATAATTTCCATCTTATGTGACACGGGTCCAGTCCGGATTGATTTGCAGTTCGGCGTTAGGGTTCTTCACACTAGATTATTTTTACAAATCAGGCCTTAACCTAAATCTGGAATGGACTGGGCTTGCCAACACATGTGCAGGCTTTTTTCTGGATGACAAATGTCTCCATTAAGGCAAATTGTTCTTGTTGTCCCCAGTGAAGTGTGACGTGAAGTGATGTGGTAAGTCAAAATCTTCAAGTGAAAGTCTGGTCAATGACCAGGCATACTAAGCTTGAATTATTAGGAGGTTAAATCGCTTAGTATTATCAAAGATGTAAAGATGGGGAAAACTACATCAATGCAGATTTTGGAAGATAAATATTGTTTATAGATTTGCACCATCTGAGAGTGCTGAAACATTCCCATCAGAAAGTTGGAAAAGTTGCGATCAACTTTTGTCTTGGGAAGGGGTTGTCAAGTCAAGTCAAGTTTATTGTCGCTTCACAGTTTACACAAGTATAAAGCAGTGAGTGGAAATATGTGCAATACCCGACGACAGACCGCAGTTATAAAAATAAGATAAAATAGAATAAAAGGGATTGCTGACAGGACCGACATCAACACTGCATTGAGATAGGCCATGAAGGGACATCCCTCATCACCCTTCGGTTTCCTTCAGTTTCCTTTACTCACTTTGTCTGATTGTCACATGACCGAACAGGCAGACAGATGCCCAAAAGCAGACATACACACATACAGAAATGCAAGAGACTTTGTTTAATGAGTCAGTCACTATGTTGCTTCTAAATCTAAACCTGAAGAATTAAATACTCTTTATTGGTCTTTATTTGAAATGTGTTTCTCTGCATTTAACCCATCCTAGTGTTAAGTGCAGAGAAGGAGCTTCTACGACAAGGTCAGGGGAAAAGCAATAACAGTTCTAACAGGGAACTAAACTTCTTCAAAAAGAAACAAAATACAAAGTCAATGATCAGAGTTACCAGTGAAGCAATCCAGAAACGTAATCCAAGAACCAGTCAAAGAACCAGGGTCAAAATCTAAAAATCCAAGAGCAAATGTCCAAATCCAGCGAGAATATCACACAATGTAAGATAATTCCGCAGTGAGTGATCTGCAACACATCCTAAAATAATGTGCCTGATCAGGGCATGAGAAACAGGTGCAGTCAGCTGAAGTGCCGAGCCTCGGGGAAAACATGGAGCGGACTATGGACAAGGAGCAATCAATGCATAGCCAGGCAGGGGTACCTAGCTCAGAAACTGGACAGGCGGGCCAATTCGTGACAGTACCCCTTCTCCTATGGATGTCTCCTGGCATCCTAGAAAGGGCCTTAGGATTCCAATTACGGAAGTCTCTGATCATGGTTGGGTCCAAGATGAAACGGGAGGGAATCCAGCTCTTCTCCTCTGGGCTGTAATCCTTCCAGTCAAGTAGGTACTGGAGCCCATGTCCTCGTCGACTGACCACGAGGAGTCCCTTGACTGTATAGGCCTCATCTCCATCGATTATCCAAGGGGAGGGGGGCTTTGGGAGGGGGAGACAGAGGATTGGATACCAGGGGTCGTAGCTGGGAGACATGGAATGATGGGTGAATGGTTGCAAAGACAATGGTAGAAATAAACGGTCAGTGGTGGGGTAAATAACCTTAGAATTTGGGAATGGGCCTACAAACCTCACATAAGCGCTGGTGACTTGACTTGGAGGGGACGGTTCGTCCTGTACTGCATGACCATTTGACTTGGACGAAAGGCGGGATTGGGAAATTCGGCACCGGTCCGCCTTTCGCTTATAAACCTGAGAGGTATGTAGAAATTGCCGTCTAGCTCATGGCCACTTCCTGTGCAGGGAAGATGCTTACATTCCAAGCAGCACTGGAAGGGGGGAAATCGGTTGGAAGAAGAGGTGAGACTGCATACTCGAGCCAGGGTAACATCTGTCTCCAGGAAGACAGGCGGCCCTAAGGTAACCTACCGAAACCCCTTAATCCCCCTCCCCCTCATAGACATCCCCTTCAACCGCATAGGCATGGACATTGTGGGGCCTTTGCCGAAATCCAGCCGGGGGCACCGCTACATCTTAGTCATCATGGACTATGCGACCCGGTACCCCGAAGCCATACCCCTGCGGGCTGCCACGGGCAAGGCGGTTGCCTGGGAGGTATTCCAGCTCTTTAGCCGGGTGGGGATAGCTAAAGAGATACTAACGGACCAGGGTTCCTGCTTTATGTCCACAGTAATGAAGGTGATGTGCAAGATGTTGAAGGTCCAGCAGATTAAGACGTCTGTGTACCACCCCCAGACCGACGGGCTGGTCGAGAGGTTTAACCAAACGCTGAAACAGATGCTACGCAAGATGATCGTGGCGGATGGTAAGGATTGGGATCAGCTCCTACCCCACTTGTTGTTCTCTATCAGGGAGGTACCCCAGAGCTCCACTGGCTTTTCCCCTTTTGAGCTCCTGTATGGACGGAGACCCCGGGGATTGCTCGACCTTGCCAAGGAGGCCTGGGAGCAGCAGCCATCACGCCACCGTACCGTGGTGGAACACGTGGAACAGATGCACAACCGGATGGCCCGCATATGGCCCATGGTGAGGGAACACATGCAGCAAGCCCAACAGGCCCAAGCCCGCGTGTACAACCGAGGGGCCCAAATCCGGGAGCTTCAACCTGGGGACAAGGTAATGGTGCTGATCCTCACTCATGAATGTAAATTCCTGGCCAAGTGGCATGGCCCTTATGAGGTGGTAGAGCGGATGGGTCCCGTGAACTACAAGGTTAGCCAACCAGGCCGGCGCAAGGCCACCCAGGTGTACCATATCAACCTCCTAAAGCGGTGGCATGAGCCATAGCAACCCCCTGTGCATTGACCTGTTCCCCCAGGCCGACTACCCCGGAGGTCCAGATGGGAGAACAACTGTCCCCCCGGCAAGTCCAGGACATGAGGGAGCTCCTGGAGCAAAACCGGGACGTCTTCTCCGACCTTCCGGGGCATACTACCGTCACCATGCATGACATCATCACTGAACCAGGGAAGAAAGTGCGACTATGACCCTATCGGATACCGGAGGCCCGGAGGAAGGCCGTCCACGAGGAGGTGGTCCGAATGCTGGAGTTGGGGGTCATCGAGGAGTCGCACAGTGCATGGTCCAGCCCCATTGTCCTCGTTCCCAAACCTGACAGTAGTATAAGATTCTGCAATGATTTCCGCAAACTAAACAACATTTCTCGGTTTGACGCGTACCCCATGCCCAGGGTGGATGAGCTCATCGAACGCCTGGGACCAGCGCGGTTCATGAGCACCCTGGACCTCACTCGGGGGTACTGGCAAGTCCCCCTCACCCCCCAAGCCCGGGAGAAGACCGCCTTCGCAACCCCAGTGGGCCTGTTCCAATACCGGGTCCTGCCCTTTGGGATCCACGGAGCGCCAGCCACCTTCCAGCGACTCATGGACCAGGTCCTGCGGCCCCACCGTGCGTATGCTGCCACCTACCTGGACGACATCGTGGTCCACAACGCTGACTGGAGGAACCATCTGGTCCGGTTAGAGGCGGTCCTGCAAGCCCTCCGAGAGGCGGCGCTGACGGCCAACCCGAAGAAATGCTACCTTGGCCTGGACGAAGCCAACTACCTGGGGTACACCGTAGGACGAGGGAACGACAAGCCGCAGGCCAACAAAGTGGAAGCCATCACTACCTGACCCCGGCCCCTCACGAAGAAGCAGGTGAGAACGTTTCTGGGGTTGGTAGGGTATTACAGACAGTTTGTGCCTCACTTTGCCTCGATAGCCGCGCCGCTACATGGCCTGACAGCGAAGGATCTGCCCAACCGGATCCATTGGACAGAGGAAGCGGAGGGGGCGTTTGCGATGCTGCAAAAAAGGCCCTCTGCAGCGAGCCTGTTCTGATGACCCCCACATTCGACCTGCCCTTCACCCTGCAGACTGATGCCTCCGAGGCAGGAGCCGTCCTGTCCCAGGTATGTGATGGGGTGGAGCACCCGGTAACTTTCATCAGCAGGAAGCTGCTCAAACATTAGAGAAACTATGCCACCGTAGAGAAGGAGTGTTTGGCGGTCTGGTGGGCTATGGAGAAGCTCAGGCACTATCTCCTGGGCAGAGAGTTCGTCCTGGTCACAGACCATGCCCCGTTAAAGTGGATGTGCACTAACAAGGACAAGAATGCCCGTGTCACCCGGTGGTTCCTGAATCTGCAGGACTTCCGCTTTCAGGTGGAGCACCGACCGGGGCGGCTCCATGGCAACGCGGACGCGCTCTCAAGAAGGGACGAATGCCTCTGGGTGGGTGCTCCCCGCCCTGGCTTGGAGCTGAGGAAGGGGGTATGTGGCGCCCCGGGCTCCACTGGGAAGCATGCTGGGCAACCCTTGGGCCAGGTGGTAGGAAACCGGTACTACCCATCTGAGCTCCTGGCAGGATTAGCCCCACGGAGAGCTCAGACGGTAACCGCCCACTCGTCAGGCCGAATGGGGAACACCTGGAGCGGCTCTTCAGGCCTGACGGCGTACACCTGGAGGGGAGCCACTCATGAAGGCCAGAGGCAGGGATAAATGGGAGAGCGTGGATGGAAGAGGAGAGGAACAGTATGTGGTAAGAGGCCGCAGGCCAACCCGGACTAAAAGCTGCGGCGTGCTATAGGACTGTTAATGCCGAAGCAGGATTGTTAATGGGGCTTAACCCCTGGCGGCGGTGTTGCTGCCCTAACGGGAGAACCAGGAGGCGGACCATCAAGAGAGAGACGGTACCCCAACCGGGAGGACCTTTTTGATTTACCGTTATCCCCTTTCCCCCTACCCCCACCTGTTTAAGGAAATAAAACCATTTGTTTCACCCGCAACCGCTGTTGTCCTCCCTCTGCCAACATATGCGTGCCACAGTTTCTCCAGACACTTCATGGCTATTTGCCATGTTTGCTGAAATGAAAAGCAACTGGACTATAATTATTGAGACTTTTTACCTTGGTCTTTTTGGTTACGGCACAATGGTTATCTCTTTGAAGCATGCTGGGAAGACATACTGTTCCAGTGATGCTGTCAGGGTGTAGTGTTGGTAGGACCCAGAACGCAGACACAGTGAAGCGGTAACGTGAGGCTTTATTGCGTAAGCACAATAGTAGAACTGTCGGGGACAGGCCAGGGGTCTGGATACCGGGAAGTCGATCAGCGGGGTAGCGACAGGTAGTCGACCGGCGAGTAGCGCGGGACAGGCGAGGAATCGGGATACCGGGAAGTCGATCAGCGGGATGCCGGCAGGTAGTAGACAGGTGCGTAGTACGGGACAGGCGAGGAGACGGGATACCGAGAAGTCGATCAGCGGAATGCCGGCAGGTAGTAGACAGGCGAGTAGTCCGGGACGGGCATGGAGTCGGGATACCGGGAAGTCGATCAGCTGAATGCCGGTAGGTAGTAGACAGATGAGTAGTACCACCAGAAACCAGGAACGATGTCATCGAGGGAGAACTACGTACGATCTAGCAAAGGGGTAAAGGGACGCCAGGGTATATATATATACCCAGGTGCGGTGATTATCAGGATCGGCAATTGCCGACAGGTGTGTGGGTGCGTCACCAAAGCCCGTACCATGGCCACACCCCCTATCACCCACCGTAACCGTGACAGTACCCCCCCCTCAACGGGCGCCTCCTGGCACCCCACCCGGCTTGTTCGGGTGTTCCCGGTGGAAGTCGCGGATAAGGGACGGGTCCAGGATGTTCCGGCACGGGAGCCAACTCCGCTCTTCCGGACCGTATCCCTCCCAGTCCACCAAATACTGGAACCCCCTTCCCCCGGCGGCGAATGTCCAGGATCTTCTTCACCGTGTAGGCAGGGTGGTCATCGATGATCCGGGGGGGTGGAGGGGATTCTGTGTTTTTCATCGGGCGGACAGAACAAAGGCTCTCTCCGGTAAAGATCGCGGAGGGGGGGTATGTCTCATGATAAACAGATCTCGGTGCAACCAAAGTCATGTACATCCCCTCAAGTCTTTCTGTTCCCCGGACCTGGAGTACCTGATGCTTATGCGTCACCCATTCTGGCTACCCCGGGAGTTTACAGCGGTAACCGTGACCGCTGTTTACATTCCCGCACAAGCCAACACGGGCACAGCACTGAAGGAACTGTATGGAGCTATCAGCGAACAGGAGTTGGCACACCCTGAGGCTGCTCTCATCTTAGCGGGGGACTTCAACAAGGCGAACCTGAAGAAGGTTCTCCCGAAGTTCTACCAACACATAACGAGCAACACACGGGGTGAGCGGATCCTCGACCACTGCTACACTCCCTTCTGTGATGGCAACAAGGCCCTCCTCCGCCCACCGTTTGGATAATCAGACCACCGCTCTATCCAGCTACTCCCCGCCTATAGGCAGAGACTGAAGCATTAACCGATCTCTGTGAGGGAGGTCCAATGCTGGTCGGACCAATCGGACTCTATGCTGCAGGATTGTTTTGATCGCGCTGACTGGGACATGTTCCGCGTTGCCTCGGACAATAACATCAATGAGTACTTGTCCTCGGTCACCGGGTTCATCAAGAAGTGCATAGATGACGTTGTTCCGACCAAGTCTGTTCGGATATATCCCAACCAGAAACCGTGGAATAACGGCGATGCCCTCCACACACATAACGCCGCCTTCGGCTCCGGGAATATGGAGGAATATACGAGAGACCTCCGTAAGACCATCGTTACTGCAAAGCGGGAGTACATGGACAGAGTGGAGGAGTAATTCAAGAGCCACGACGCGAGGGGTATGTGGCAGGGGCTACAGACGATAACGAACTTCAGAGGGAGAACCAGTTGTGTAGAGAACTCCTCTACCTCCCTCCCAGGAGAGCTAAATACTTTTTTTGCTTGGTTCGACGTGAACGGCAGCCCGCCGAAGCCAGCGCCGCCTGAGGAGACCAGCCTGCTGAACATCTCGGAGGCGGATGTGCGCCACACCTTCAATCGGTTGATCATCCGTAAGGCGGCAGGCCCCGACGACATCCCGGGTCGCGTCCTCAGAGCATGCGCAGACCAGTTGGCAGGAGTCTTTGCAGACATCATGAACGACTATAGACCTGTAGCCCTCACCTCGATTGTCAGCAAATGCTTCGAGAGGTTGGTCAAGGACTTTATTTGCTCCGTGGTACCTGCCACGCAGGACCCATGGCAATTTGCATGTCGTCAAAACAGATCCACGGACGACGCAATTGCCATGGCTCTCCACACTGCCCTTTGCCACCTGGAGGGAAAGAACTGTTATGTGCGAATGCTGTTTGTGGACTACAGCTCAGCGTTCAACACGATAGTTCCTGCCAAGCTCGACACCAAGCTTAGAGGTCTAGGCGTGCCCCCATCCACGTGCAGCTGGATACTGGACCTCCTGTCGGACTGCTGCCAGGTGGTGAGGATGGGCAGCACCACCTCAGAGCCACTGACCCTCAACACGGGAGCCCCCCAGGGATGCGTGCTGAGCCCTCTCCTCTACTCCCTCTTCACCCACGACTGCATGGCTATGCACAGCTCCAACGTCATCGTCAAGTGATGGGCCTGATCACTGGCGACGACGAGACAGCCTACAGGGAGGAGGTTGGATCGCTGGAGCAGTGGTGCCAGGAGAACAGCCTCACCCTCAACGTCAAGAAGACCAAGGAGCTGATCTTGGATTCAGGAAGCAGAGGGGAGAGCACAGCCCTATCTCCATCGACGGTGTTGCAGTAGAGAGGGTCAGCAGCTTCATGTTCCTCGGCGTGCACATCTCCGAGGACCTCACATGGTCCACGCACACCACACACGTGGTGAAAAGGGCCCAACAATGCCTGTATTTCCTCAGGCGTCCGAAGAAATTCAACATGGGCCCCCGCATCCTGAGAACATTCTATAACGGCACCATCGAGAGTGTTCTTACTGGGTGTATCACCACCTGGTACGGGAACTGCACCGCACTCGAGCGCAGAGCGCTTCAAAGGGTGGTGCGGACGGCCCAGTATATCGTTGGAGGTGAGCTCCCCTCCCTCCTGGATATATACAACCAACGGTGCGTGGCCAAGGCCAAACGCATCATAAAAGACATTTCCCACCCCAGCCACGAACTGTACTCACTTTTACCGTCAGGCAGGCGATACCGCAGTATCAAGTGCCGCACAAATAGGCTTAGAGATAGCTTCCACAGTCAGGCCATCAGGCTGCTGAACAAGGGCGTATAGCATATAACAATGTATATTTTATTAGATTGATTTATGTATTCATATTGCTTTACTTTATACAGATTTTTTTACTTCTTTTATTCTATTCTGTTTTTTTTATTCTTATTTTATAACTGCTGTCTGTCGTCGGGTATTGCACATAAGATTTTCACCCACTGCTTTATACTTTATACTTTATACTTGACTTGACTTGGGGTGGAGGGGATTCAGTGGGGGGGCATAACGGGCTGGAGGAGACAGGCTTGAGCAGGGAAACATGGAACGTGGGGTGCACCTTCAGGGCCGGGGGCAGTTTTAGCCTCACCGAGACCGGGTTGATGACCTTGGCCACGATGTAGGGCCCCACGAACCAACTTCCGGGACTGAACCTATAGCGGCAGGTCCCGGGCGGAGAGCCACACCTTCTGCCCAGGTTGGTAGGTGGGCGCAGGGACCCGCCGGCGGTCCGCCAGGCGCTGGTTCCAGGCGGCCGTGCAGAGGAGAGCAGCTTAAGCAGTCCTCCACCTCCGGCGGCAGCGCTGGAGGTGGACCTGTACCGACGGCACCGCCACTTCCTCCTCCTGGGCAGGAAAAAGGGTGAACTGATACCCTAGTGACGCTTGGAACGGCAACATCCCCGTGGCGGTGCTGGTGAGGGAGTTGTGAGCATACTCCACCCAAGGAAGGTGGGCGCTCCAGGAGGACGGGTGGCGAGCGGTGATGCAGCGGAGGGCCGCCTCCAGGTCCTGGTTAGCCCGCTGTGTTTGCCCATTGGACTGGGGGTGGTACAGAAGGCCTTCCACAGCTGGGACGAGAACAGCGGGCCCCGGTCGGAAATGATGTCCAGGGGGATCCCGTGGAGCTGGAAGACCTGGAGCACCAGGAGGTCCGCCGTCTCCCTGTTGGAGGGAAGCTTAGGAAGCGGGAAGAAATGGACCGCCTTGGAGAAACGGTCGACAATCGTCAGGATTGTGGTGTTATCCGCTGACGGCGGGAGACCGGTGACAAAGTCGACGGCGATGTGGGACCAAGGCCGGCTGGGAGTAGGCAGCGGATGCAGCAGACCAGAGGGAGGTTGGTGCGAGGCCATGCTGCGGGTGCAGACTGCGCAGTTAGCCACGAAGGCGAGTTTTGTCGTTCCAGCCGGCTAACCGGCAAAACCGGCCGATGTACTCCCATGCACTGAGACTCCCCTGTCTCAATTGCAGCAGGAGTTGTCCGGCCTGTGGTCCCCGTATAGGGTGGTCAAAAACATGTCTAAGCTCTGGCAACCTGTGGCTCTGGCATGACTGTGTAGCGGGGGAGCCCTGCTCATAGAGAGTGTTGAACATACTGAGGGGGGGCTCCCTCCAGCAAATTCACCATGAACGCAACTCTCGCTGCTTCGCCTCCATAATGTGAAGGTTGTGCGTGGAACGAGAGGTGACATTGCACCAAAAACTCACAGCAGTTGTTGGGGTCTCCGGAATACTTCACCGGAGATGGTACGTTCGGACCCAGCCAAGATGGCTGAGTGGCCGACACTTACCTCCCGGAGACAGCTCCAGCGGTTCCTCGGCTTCGCCAATTTCTACCGGAGGTTCGTCTGGGACTTCAGCAGCGTCGCAACCCCGCTTACCCGGCTCACCTCCACCCTCTCTCCGTTCTCTTGGCCCCCCGAGGCGGGTGCGGCCTTCGCTCACCTCAAGCGCCTGTTCACCTCCGCACCAGTCCTGAGGCATCCAGACCCGTCAGCCCAGTTTGTGGTGGAGGTGGACGCATCTGACTCCGGCGTTGGGGCCGTCCTGTCCCAACGATCCTCTGGGGACCAGAAGTCTCACCCATGTGCGTTCTTCTCCAAATGGCTCTCACCCGCGGAGCGGAACTATGATGTGGGGAATCGGGAGCTTCTGGCGGTGTCCTGGCCTTGGAGGAGTGGAGGCACTGGCTGGAGAGGGCGGAGCAACCGTTTGTGGTCTGGACAGACCATAAGAATCTGGCTTACCTCCGTTCCGCCAAACGGCTTAACTCCCGACAAGCGTGGTGGGCGTTGTTCCTCGGGAGATTCAACTACACCCTCACCTACCGGCCAGGCGGTCGCAACATCAAGCCAGACTCTCTCTCTTGCCAGTGGGACGCCGAGAGGCCCCCCTCCGAGCCAGAGACCATTCTCCCTCCGGTCTGCGTGGTGGGGGCAGCCACATGGGAGATCGAGAGTCTTGTCTGGGAGGCCCAGCACACTGATCCAGACCCAGGGACAGGCGAGGAGTCGGGATACCGGGAAGTCGATCAGCGGGATGCCGGCAGGTAGTAGACAGGTGCGTAGTACGGGACAGGCGAGGAGTCGGGATACCGAGAAGTCAATCAGCGGAATGCCGGCAGGTAGTAGACAGGCGAGTTGTCCGGGACGGAGGAGGAATCAGGATACCGGGAAGTCGATCAGCGGAATGCCGGTAGGTAGTAGACAGGTGCGTAATACCACCAGAAGCCGGGTACGATGTCACCGAGGGAGAACGACGTACGATCTAGCAAAGGGGTAAAGGGACACCAGGGTATATATACACCCAGGTGCAGTGATTATCATAATCGGCAATTGCCGACAGGTGTGTGGGTCACCAAAGCCTGCGCCTTGGCCACGCCCCCTGTCACCCACCGTAAACCGCGACAGATTCTTTGTAGAAGTCCATGAACACAGGAGCCAGCTGGTTATTGCAGGTCTTGAAGACGTGGGATGGAACTCCGTCTAGGCTGCCTTCCCTGCCTTCACACTCCTGATGGTTCTGCAAACCTCAGACTCTGGGTGAATGTTCAAAGTGGGTGTAAATGCGTTCGGCTCATCTGGTAGGTTAGGGTCGTTGTTGGTACCTGCCCCTGAGCTCCCCTTGTAGTTGGAGAGGACCCTCAGACATTTCCACATAGGAGACAACGGAGTCACCTGTTGTGAAAGGAGTGATCAAGAGTCTTGTTGCGTCTTGTCGGACATGAGATGTGTTGATAGTATTTTGGTAATACCTATTTTAAATTGCAGTGGTTAAAGTCCCCTGCTATGATGTGGACTGCCTCGGGTAGCGATTCGGAAGTTTGCTCACCTCACTGTAAAGTTCTTCCAATGAGATGTTCGCATCAGCCCGTGGTATGATGTAAACCGCCACCATGAGAATAGCGGAGATTTCACTCGGCAAGTAAAAAGGGCGACACTTTTCAGATTGTCAGTAATTCCAGATTAGATGAACAGTGTTGAGAAAGGAGTACTGCCACTTTCACTTTCATAACATTGTCATTTACATTACACTTACATACTTTACTGGAATTTCTGGACTCATCATAGTAACTGCACATGATGCTACTGCACTACTGGCACTTTAAATGATTTTATTGATTTTTGTAAAAAAGAAAAAACATGTACATTCAACACATGAAAATATCATTTATCAGTCACTTATCAGTTCTTTTTTTGTTTATTTTTATTGTATATATTATTTCTATGGTATTGTTTTGGAGATGTATACTGCGGAAGGGAATGGGGAGTAAGCATTCCAATGTACCTGTTGCAATTGGGCATTCAAAATATCTTGTATCTTGTTGTTTACCAAGCAGCATACACCCCCACCTTTATTCTTCCCTGTAGACTCAGCTGTTCAATAGGTCCGAAACAAAGAGAATCCTGGTGGTTGTACTGCTTCGTCAGGTATCACGGAGGACAGCCACGTTTCCGTAAATATCATGGCTCCCTGATATCAACACTCCCTGATGTCCCGCTGTGAGGCGATATAGCAGTTTTTGTGAGACACTGGACGTTGGCGAGGAGAATGCTCGGTAGGGCTGATTTCTATCCCCTTCGGTGTGTCTTAACCAGTAGGGTCCCTCTCCGGCGGGCACGTTTGTTGTTGCCCCCGGGGCTTGGTGGCTCCTCTCCCCCCGGGGCTTGGTTGGGGAATGGGCTCCCCTCCCCCCGCTCTCCATTGTCCCTCCGGATCTCTGCAGGTAAGTCCCAGTCCTTTGTTGCGTTGTCTTCGGTTGTATTGTTCCGTAATTCCAAGAGTGTTTGGTGATCATATGCGATAACACACATGGTGACTTGCTATAATCCTATAGAGTAAGGTGGGGGAATTGCTATTCTCGTTAACAACGAGTGTTGTAACCCTGGACATGTTACTGTGAAGGAACGTGTGTGTAGCCCGGACATTGAACTGCTGGCCATGAGTCTGCGGCCATACTATCTGCCGCAAGAGTTCTCCCACGTGCTTCTCCTTGTTGTTTACATTCCACCGTCGGCAAACGCGCCGCTCGCGTCTGACGTCACCCACTCCGTCGTCGCGAGCCTTCAGACACAGCACCCAAAAGCATTCATCGCGATATCTGGGGACTTCAACCACGTGACTCTGACTGCAACACTGCCCACCTTCAAGCAGTTTGTGGACTGTCCCACCAGGGAAAACAAGACACTGGACCTGCTGTATGCCAATGTTAAGGAGGCATACAGCGCCACCGCCCTTCCTCCTCTTGGAAGGTCAGACCACAACCTCATCCACCTTCAGCCCCTGTATAGGCCTCTAGTCCAGCGGCTGCCTGTGACCATAAGGACTGTGAGGAGATGGTCACAGGAGGCCGATGAGGACTTGCGGGGCTGCTTTGAGTCAACAGACTGGGATTTCCTCTGTGATTTGCATGGAGAGGACCTTGATGATCTCACGGAATGTATAACAGGGTACATGAACTTCTGTGTGGACAGTGTTGTTCCCACAGAGACTGTACGCTGTTTCCCCAACAACAAGCCATGGGTCACCCGAGACATCAAGGTCCTGCTCAATGAGAAGAAGAGGGCCTTCAGAGACGGGGACAGATGAGGCGGGTTCAGAGGGAGCTGAAGGAGAGGATCCAGCAGGGCAAAGACAACTACAGGAGTGGCATGAGGAGCATCACTGGCTACAAACAACCTGGTAGCCAGACAATAGGGGGGGGTCCTGACCGGGCCAACGAGTTGAATTTGTTTAGCAATAGATTCAATGAGTGGGCTCCGGTCTACCCCCCCTCCCCCAGCTCCTCTACAACCATCCCCCTCCAGCCCCCCAGCCCTGCTGTCCCCCCTCCCCCACCGTCCCTCTCCAGCGACAACATACCAGTTCTCTCTCCCCCACCTCTACCTCACCCCTCCCCCATCAACACAACAGAGACTCTTCCTGCCCCCACACACGGCACACAGACCTTCACAGCTGAGCAGGTGAGGAAAGTGCTGTGCAGGCTCCACCCAGGCAAGGCTTCAGGTCCTGACGGTGTCAGCCCGAGGGTCCTCAAAACATGTGCTGCCCAGCTGAGTGGAGTCCTGCAGTACATCTTCAACCTGAGCATGAGACTGGAGAGGGTCCCTGTGCTGTGGAAGACATCCTGCCTGGTGCCGGTTCCGAAGAAGGCACGTCCCAGCACCTCTAACGACTACAGACCGGTGGCGCTGACGTCCCACGTGTCGAAGTCCTTTGAGAGGCTGGTCCTGTCGCTTCTTCGGTCCCTGGTCAGATCATCGCTGGACCCTCTTCAGTTTGCCTACCAGCCGAAACTGGGAGTGGAGGACGCCATCATCTTCCTGCTTCATCGTGCCTACGCCCACTTGGACAGACCCGGGAGCACTGTGAGAATCATGTTTTTTGACTTCTCCACTGTGTTCGATGAAGGTGGACTCTTCCCTGGTTTCCTGGATTACATACTATTTGACGGGTCGTCCACAGTTTGTCAGACTGCAGGACTGTGTTTATCTGACACTGTGGTCAGCAGCACTGGTGCTCCACAGGGAACGGTTCTTTCCCCATTCCCTATACACCTCAGACTTCCAGTTCAACTCAGAGTCCTGCCATCTTCAGAAGTTCTCGGACGACTCTGCAGTTGTTGGTTGTGTCAGCGAGGGAAACTATGACAGGGGCGTTGTGTACTCCTTCGTTGAGTGGTGTGAGCTGAACCACATGCAGCTCAACACAGACAAGACGAAGGAGATTGTGGTGGACTTCTGCAGGAGGAAATCTACCCCCACACCCATTTCCATCAAGGGTGTGTCCGCAGAAGTTGTTCAGGAATATAAATACCTGGGAGTTTACCTGGACAACAAACTGGTCTGGGCCAAGAACTCTGAGGCTGTGTACAAGAAGGGCCAGAGCCGTCTCTACTTCCTGCGGAGACTCCGGTCCTTCAACGTTTGTAACACGATGCTGAAGATGTTCTACCAGTCGGTGGTAGCCAGTGCCATCTTCTCCGGTGTCGTGTGCTGGGGAAGCAGGTTGAGGTCAGCAGACGCCAACAAGATCAGCAGGATCGTCAGGAAGGCTGGCGCTGTCCTGGGGGTCCAGCTGGGCTCCTTGTTGGTGGTGTCTGAGAGAAGGATGCTGCGCAAGCTGCGTAGTATCCTTGACAACAACTCTCACCCTCTCCATCAGGTGCTGACCTCATACAGAAGCACCTTCAGCAACAGACTCATTCCACCCAGGTGCACCACAGAACGCCACAGGAAGTCCTTTCTTCCTGTGACCATCAGACTCTATAATTCACCTACCTCGGGTCGTGAGAGGGACAGTGGAGACTCAGTGACAGTGAGGTCAACGCAATGTTATTTTTTTTGGTCAACGCACTGTAAATCCTTTCACTGTAATTTTTGCACTGTAAATTCAATTTCACTTGTCACTTTTTCAGTATTCATCTGAGTTATTTATTAGTATTTTATTACTGCCAATTTGCACTATACGTATTGTTGTGTATTGTATATACCTACGTATTACTGTAATAATACTGTAAATTGTGCAATTCATCTATCAATACATTTAGATTTCATTTAGAGTTAATTTAGTTATATTTAGTTTATACTAGTTTAGTTTAGTTTAGTTTGTTGTTATTTAGTTTTTAGGTATTAGTATATTTTTGTGTGCATTTATTCCCCCTGTTTCAACTGTTGCACCTTAATTTCCCTCTGGATAAATAAAGTTATCTTGAATCTTGAATCTTGAATCTTAATTTAAATATACAAGAAAAGTGCAAAAAAAAAGAGTAAAAACTAAATCAAGATTCCTGGCCTATCCTGGCCTCTCATGGGCTCAGACCATGAGACCATGAGAGTGTAAGAGAGACTTCAGAACTAGAGCCTTAATGTAAAATGGGCTACAATGAATGAGGCAAACACAATAATATGAAAATAAAATAAAGAAACGTCCTGTCCAAGAGTATGACGCAAAACTTCATTTAAAAAATGCAAGCCATTAGCAAGTCACCCAAATGGTTGATCAGTATTAGAACACGCTTTCAATTCTGCTTGCTGTCTTGATGCAGCTCAACTTTTACTGGTAGAATCATAGCAGAAGGCCTCAACTATCAGTTTGAATGTGGGTGGGTGAGCGATGACAGAATGTGGGGGTGGGCGTAATCTGCAGGGTCAAAGGTATAGATTAGGGGGTCATCTGCAGTGTCAAAGGTATAGATTAACATTTTCTGAAGTGGAAGCCGCTGGATGAAAGCCCCCTGCTGTCATGGCTTGGTGTTCATTTTTTAAATGTTGTGCTTGTTAGTGCTTTGTGCCAGGCAAGGAGGAGAGAGGCACCAGAGCACCAGTTCTCTCACAGCATGTGTGTCAACACATTGGTGAAACCATAGGTTCCTTTTGTTTTTACCTTCAGCATTCATTCATTGCCAGTTTAACAATATAGGCTTGTATTGGTTTGGATGGGGTCTGGATGTTTTTCCATAGAACACAATGGTTACCTTTACCTTTCACACAGCATGGAAGAGGCTGAGGTGGCCAATGAAGGCTCCATGCAAGCCAATGAACAAAGGGGGAGAAGCACTGACATATGACAATCTGACAAATATCCCTTCGACAATCAGGTGTAAAATCAAAAATGTACTTTCCCCTCGCGGCAGTCCAGCATATCCACTGACAATCTGGAAAACCAACAATGAAACTAATGCAAATCAGGCATGAACATTAATGACAAGGATTCTTAGAATACAGAGTTTAAAACTATGTAAGCATTGTCTGCTTGGTAAACCCCATACAGACAGAATATATGTATGGCAATGGTGTTATAAAGTCGCCTAAATATCTTGTCCGAGTTCATTAGTGGAGGTGATTTCTGTTTTAATGTAAGCAGAGCTAATTCCAGTCTGGCCTTTTGTATATGGGAGGCAACCCTTTAAAGGCGGCTGGCTTTTGAAGCCTGCTGGTCGAGCTGTTCAAAGCTGCAGCTGTTTTTTGCCGGTGTTTGACAGCTATAATTTATGTTTATTTTGGCATTGAGTCCCAGTCCTTTCATGCAAATGTCCTGCATGCAGTGAAGTGGGTCAGGGTAGCACTGGGTGGCAGGGTGCCAGGATGAGAGCAAAGCGCTTAACCAGAGGAATTTACATTTTAGATCACAGTACCTCAAGGAGCAAAGCAAAACAAAAAGCAGCCCCGACAACTCTTACAATTAGAAAGGGCTTAACATGTCATCTTAACATGTCTCTCTCTTATAGTAATGGGATAATGGATGGTGAAGCCATTCCGCCACGTCTTCATCCACACCACGTCTTCATCCACACCACGTCTTCATCCACACCACGTCTTCATCCACACCACGTCTTCATCCACACCACGTCTTCATCCACCACATCTCTTATCATAGGAGTTTTATCAAGTCAAACATTTGAGAGAGAGTGGATTAGGATGGGAGGTTGTCCTCTATAAGAACAAAAGCACGGTAATACATTTTTACCTCCAGTAAAAAGTAGAAGTAGTAGATTGTATGATGGTGTATAATTTATCTTATGTAACTCATCTTGGATAAAAGCATCTGAATGACTAAATTAAATAGTAATTTTAGACATCCAGCGGGCATAGGGGTTGTAACATTTGGAACTCCTCTTGCTCCTTTGGCTCCTCAAGGGGCAGGGTTTGCTCAGTCAGCCCACCTGCAGACCTGCACCACCACCCAGACCTCTCAGACATTCTGGCTCACCGCATGTTTTCTCAGAGACCCCTCCATACCATTCACCGCTGAGGCACGCACTCCTTAGTCTGCCCCCAATGACCACCATGCACACTCCTCCATGCACACTCCTCCATGCGCACTCCTCCATGCACACTCCTCCATGCGCACTCCTCCATGCACACTCCTCCATGCACACTCCTCCATGCACACTCCTCCATGCACACTCCTCCATGCACACTCCTCTACTGCAAAACAACTCAAGGAACAACCTGAGCGTTTAGGGGACCAATCAGACGGGTTTGGTGATGGAGATGAATGAAGCATGTTAACAGAGTTGGTGATGGAGATGAATGAAGCATGTTAACAGAGTTGGTGATGGAGATGAATGAAGCATGTTAACAGAGGATGTTCTGGTCTGGACATTCGGGGATATGAGAAATGAAAAGAAAAGGATGTCAAGCACAGCAGGATTAGTGACATTTATCTCTTACTTGTGAATTATCAGACTGTTCTTTGGTATTCATACAAACAAATGATACAGAGCACATTTAAGAAGTATCTTCACCAAGCTAAGTACTGTATTTCTCATTTACACCATCTCAACTGGCCTGTATTTTCTCAGTATTGGACCAATATCCAAGAGAAGGAGCGTGGACAACAATGACAGCGCAGCAGGGAATATATGATATATATATATATATATATATATATTGACAGATTGGCCTTGGGAATCTTTAGAAATCTATGGCCCTTCAAATCACAGGTCACAAATTCCTGCCTTTCTCCACTCCCAGTCTCCATCACACTCTAGTGTATCCAGATGAGGCCTGGAATAGAAGCCAGTAATCCATGGTTTACTGAAACAGCTATGCAGCTGTTTCAGTAAACCATGGATTACTGGCTTCTATTCCCTCCAACTTCTGATACCATTCAGCCGGTGTGTGTGTTTGTGTGTATGTGTTTATGTGTGTTTGTGTGTGTGTGTGTGTGTGTGTGTGTGTGTGTGTGTGTGTGTGTGTGTGTGTGTGTGTGTGTGTGTGTGTGTGTGTGTGTGTGTGTGCGTGTGTGTGTGTGTGTGTGTATGTGTGTGTGTTTTCACAGGTGATGGTAATGGCAAGACAGGATGGTAGTAAGTGTCTTGAGATTTGTGATGATGATGACGAAGGCTTCTTGATGTGCAAAGAGAGAGAATTCTCTGACCCGCCCTCCATCTGATAAACCCATACTCTATCACTCTATCACTATATACTACTATATCTGAATTCAATTTATGAGGGACTTATTTGCAACAAATTATGTTTTGTTTTAATGCAGTGATTTTGTCTTAGGAGTTAATGTATTGTGTGTTGAATAAGAAAATGTCTGAACATAAATAAGATAGTAGGAAATATAAACCCACACTAGCTGAGATTTCTAACATGCTGGAGCATATAAGGTGTTCCTGCTTCATATGGGCCAAACAGTGCACTGCTTATACATACAGTCAGACAGACAGACAGACAGACAGACAGACAGACAGACAGACAGACAGACAGACTTTTTTGAAACATGCAATGACCAAAGCACTCTTTGGTACACAAAGGATTTGTTAGCAACGAGATTAAACATTAGTTGACGTATGATCAAGTCAAGTATGTATTGTGTACCCCTGGGTTTCTTTACTGTTATTTCGTAGGTACGTTACAGCTCCCCAAATCAATAAATGCTTTATTCTTGGTCCGTGAACGCACTTTATTTTTATTTATTTATTTTCTCCATGATGTCATGACGTCTATCGGCATGACATCACCAACCCCACAATTCCTGCTTCTTGTTCGCCCACCCCCCCACACCCTCGGAAAGAAAGGCCATGCTCTTTTCTCTCTCTCTCTCTCTCTCTCTCTCTCTCTCTCTCTCTCTCTCTCTCTCTCTCTCTCTCTCTCTCTCTCTCTCTCTCTCTCTCTCTCTCTCTCTCTCTCTCTCTCTATCTCGATGTCTCTTGCTCTCTCTCCCTTGTGTGTCTTCTTCTATGGGAGAATTGCGCTTCATTAGGGAGAATAATTGTGTCATTGGCTGTGTCCAAAATCTCTTCCTACTCCCTACACAAATGCCCTATATAGGACAGGCAATATATCCCACGATGCACCATGAAAAGTAGTCTGCACTGATGGTCACTACCCCAACACACATAGATCAATAATAATAATAATTTAATTTAATTTGGGAAATATGCTAATTATTATATGTTTTAATCACAAAATGAGTCAGTGTTTATTGGTCAGTATTATTATTATCTCATCATCATACCAGTAGTATGTGTTGCTCCACCAGCGTAGATCTGGCACGTTAATTATGAGACAGCAATGACGTCACTAACGGCCACAGTGTGCCTACATTGAACTCCCTATGTAGTGAGTAGGGAGTAGGGAGTAGGGAGTAGGGAGTAGGGTGTAAGGAGTAGGGGGTAGGGAGTAGGGAGTAGGGAGTAGTGAGTAGTGAGTAGTGAGTAGGGAGTAGAGAGTAGGGAGTAGGGTGTAGGGTGTAGGGAGTAGGGTGTAGGGAGTAGGGGGTAGTGAGTCGTGAGTAGGGTGTAGGGAGTAGGGAGTAGTGAGTAGTGAGTAGGGAGTAGGGAGTAGGGTGTAGGGAGTAGGGCGTAGGGAGTAGGGTGTAGGGTGTAGGGAGTAGGGAGTAGTGAGTAGTGAGTAGGGAGTAGGGAGTAGGGTGTAGGGAGTAGGGCGTAGGGAGTAGGGAGTAGGGTGTAGGGTGTAGGGAGTAGGGAGTAGTGAGTAGGGTGTAGGGAGTAGGGTGTAGGGTGTAGGGAGTAGGGTGTAGGGAGTAGGGTGTAGGGAGTAGGGAGTAGGGAGTAGAGAGTAGGGAGTAGGGTGTAGGGAGTAGGGGGTAGGGAGTAGGGTGTAGGGAGTAGGGAGTAGTGAGTAGAGAGTAGGGAGTAGGGTGTAGGGAGTAGGGTGTAGGGAGTAGGGAGTAGTGAGTAGGGAGTAGGGAGTAGGGTGTAGGGAGTAGGGCGTAGGGTGTAGGGTGTAGGGAGTAGGGAGTTGGGTGTAGGGAGTAGGGTGTAGGGAGTAGGGAGTAGAGAGTAGGGAGTAGGGTGTAGGGAGTAGGGAGTAGGGAGTAGGGTGTAGGGAGTAGTGAGTAGTGAGTAGGGAGTAGGGAGTAGGGAGTAGTGAGTACGGTGTAGGGAGTAGTGAGTACGGTGTAGGGAGTAGTGAGTAGGGTGTAGGGAGTAGGGTATAGTGAGTAGGGTGTAGGGTGTAGGGAGTAGGGTGTAGGGTGTAGGGTGTAGGGTGTAGTGAGTAGGGAGTAGGGTGTAGGGAGTAGGGTGTAGGGAGTAGGGTGTAGGGTGTAGGGAGTAGGGAGTAGGGGGTAGGGAGTAGGGGGTAGGGAGTAGGGTGTAGGGAGTAGTGAGTAGGGTGTAGGGTGTAGTGAGTAGGGTGTAGGGAGTAGGGTGTAGGGAGTAGGGTGTAGGGAGTAGGGTGTAGGGCAGGGGTATTCAACTAGATTAGGAAGGGGGCCACAATTGTAAAATGTCTTGAAGGCGAGGGCCACAAGACTGTGACAACGAAAATGAACAAATGCCATTGTTATTGTACAACCAACCATGCAATAATAATAATGATTATTGTTACTGTTATTATTATTATTGTAGTAGTAGTAGTAGTAGTCGGTGCTGCAGACCTGACGTCGAGCGAATATGATTCACAATTTTTATGACAGTCTCCATTGCTTCTTTCAACTCCCCTGACAATTTCGCACACAGAACTGATTGATGTATGATGCAATGCAGTGTGTTCACTGTGGGATGCTCTGCACATAAGCGAGATGCAAAGCCCCTTTCTTTCCCAATCATGGACGGGCAGCCATCGGTAACGAGAAGGTTGATCTTACCTAGATCCAAACCCTTCTCTTCAAAAAAACTCCAAACTGCAGCGAAAATCACTTCACCTGTAGTGCTGGTTATCAGTGGTAAAAGGCATAACAACTCCTCTTTAAAAACATCACCATCGAAGTACCTCACAAACAGCGAGAGCTGTGCCGTATCAGTCGATTCATCGACAGCGATGTACTCTGTAGATTTGAGATCGGCAATTAATGCTGAAAAACAGTCCTCAAACAGTACCTCTACTCTTCGACTTCCCGATGTGTCAGAGTACACTCCTTCACAACTTCAGCGTCAGTGAATGTCTTTCTCTTTTTGGCTAAAGCGATCACTCGTAGAGAAGCAGCAGTGGCCTTTTCCTGGGCTGTATAAGCAGTTGTAAGAATAGTGGTTGATGCAGTGTAAGAAGATTTAAGTATTTCTATTTTACCACGTCTAGCTGTGCTACCAGGCGGGTAAGCAGCATTGAAGTTAGCAGCATGCTTGGTCTCATAGTGGCGCCTCACATTAGCAACCTTGCAGACTGAAACAGTTATTTGACATATTAAACATAAAGGTCTAGGATTGGCGTGCGATGGTAAAATAAATACAAAATCATCAGTCCATTTGGGGTTGAAGTGTCGGTTTTCACCGTCAATTTTCCGCCGTTTCTCTCCGCTCATTTTGGATCAGTATTGAGAGTAACGAGATTGACACGATGTCGCGATAATTACACGCTGATCAGTCCAATGCAAGATTGCCTTTTAAGAACTATTGAGGGAGAAATAATTTCGACTCATTTAATTCGGATAACATAATAGCGAACATATATTGACATTTATTAATTAATGATTAAAAAAAAAAAAAAAAAAAAAAAAAAAAAGCTCCCCGCGGGCCGGATTTGGCCCGCGGGCCGCCAGTTGAATATCCCTGGTGTAGGGTGTAGGGAGTAGGGAGTAGGGGGTAGGGAGTAGGGGGTAGGGAGTAGGGTGTAGGGAGTAGGGAGTAGGGAGTAGGGAGTAGGGAGTAGGGAGTAGGGAGTAGGGGGTAGGGAGTAGGGAGTAGGGGGTAGGGAGTAGGGTGTAGGGAGTAGGGAGTAGGGGGTAGGGAGTAGGGGGTAGGGAGTAGGGAGTAGGGAGTAGGGAGTAGGGAGTAGGGGGTAGGGATTAGGGAGTAGGGAGTAGGGAGTAGAGAGTAGTGAGTAGGGTGTAGGGAGTAGGGAGTAGGTAGTAGGGAGTAGGGAGTAGGGTGTAGGGAGTAGGGGGTAGGGAGTAGGGAGTAGGGAGTAGGGAGTAGGGAGTAGGGAGTAGGGAGTAGGGAGTAGGGAGTAGGTAGTAGGGAGTAGGGAGTAGGGTGTAGGGAGTAGGGGGTAGGGAGTAGGGAGTAGGGAGTAGGGAGTAGGGAGTAGGGAGTAGGGAGTAGGGAGTAGGGAGTAGGGAGTAGGGAGCGATTTCGGACACAGCCATTGAGGGCCTGGCAGGACAGGGAGGACCCTTTGCTGGACATCAGGGCATCATGCGGGGCCCTGGCTTCAGGGGTCAGTTCACTAACCACATAAAAGAGAAGCTCACCTAACACATCACTGGACCACAGCACCCGCTTCCCCTACCCTCCCTCCCTCCCTCCCTCCCTCCCCCCCTCTCTCTCTCTCTCTCTCTCTCCCTCCCCCTCCCTCCCTCCCTCCCTCCCTCCCTCCCTCCCTCCCTCCCTCCCTCCCTCCCTCCCTCTCTCTCTCTCTCTCTCTCTCTCTCTCTCTCTCTCTCTCCCTCCCCCTCCCTCCCTCCCCCCCCCCCTCTCTCTCTCTCTCTCTCTCTCTCTCTCCCTCCCTCCCTCCCTCCCCCCCCTCTCTCTCTCTCTCCCTCCCTCCCTCCCTCCCCCTCTCTCCCTCCCTCCCCCCCCCTCTCTCTCTCTCTCTCTCTCTCTCTCTCTCTCTCTCTCTCTCTCTCCCTCCCTCCCCCTCTCTCCCCCCCTCCCCCCCTCCCCCCCTCCCTCCCTCCCTCCCTCCCTCCCTCCCCTCTCTCTCTCTCTCTCTCTCTCTCTCTCTCTCTCTGGCAAAGTTTAGCATCCGATTATCACAGGATAGTTGTTTCGAGACATGGTGCATTTTAGAGGTTGTTTGTGTTAGAACATTCTTTAAGATCACCACAGATTGGACCATGTTTGTACTCACTTGTGCCCGTATGAGTCAAAGGAAAGGCCAGAGGAATCAGAGCATCATCTGCCTGTGTTTCCATCATCTGCCATCATCCATCATCCATCATCTGCCTGTGTTTCCACAGGCTGATACCGTATGTTTGGTATCATCATAAAGCACCACTGGGATCAATGACCTTCATAAATAAATGTACTGGGTGTATACTATTGATTCTGTTTCACCTAAGGCTATATCATGCATTGATTTTTGCAGAAGCAGTCATTAGTGTTTGATTGCAGTTGTAGTTAAAGTTACATTTCCTACACAGTCGCATTCCTACGCGGTTGGGAGAGAGGTGGGGCACATTTAATACATTTTACACTGACTGGAGAAATCGCCTTCGGTAGTGTTGCAACATTTTCCTCTCAAAGCTTGCGTAAGCATCTGAGGAGTACAGCAGGCTTCATCCAGTACATATGGAGAGTGGATGCTGTTCAATGGCAGCCAGGCAGCACACATGCAAACCGCATTGAGGGAGACATCTGTGGAATGTGTACCACGGTCGCTTGGGGCTTGAAGCTCCAAGCTAGACTTTTATATATTTTTACATACTTAGTTTATGCATTGTTTATTGTGTTTTTTTCTATTTTCTATTGCATTTTGCACAATGTCTGTAAGGCACTGCCACATTTAGTTCACTGCACGTCCTGCATGTGTATGTGACAAATAAAGACCTTGAATCTTGAATGAATTACCGTCTATTTCATGTCAACTTAGACAATTGAAATACAATGAACAATTATGCGTCAGTTGATGCAGGCAGTTTGAATTTGAATACTTAGGAAAGTGAAGCTTAAGATAACTTCTCAGTTTCCTTGAACATACTTCCGAATGTAATTTGGAAATGTAATTGTAGAAAAATCTAGAATAATTAGGATCGACCTTGGCCAATGGCCACTGACTATCAAGTTTAGTTTCACCCATTTTTCACTTTGCACACTGAGTGAAATTGAAGTGTTCAAGCTGCCAGAAATTGTGCTCCAACTAATTGATGGAATTAGTTGAGTGAAAGTAGAGTAAAAAGAGTCAGTGAGTTATTTCTGCTGCTATCAGTGGTTGTTTCTCTCGACCTTGCTGGATAATCCTCAACATTACTCAACTTACTAGGCTTACGGGTGTGAGACACCTCGGAAATATTTTATTGTTGTGGAAAATCGATTTTCATCTGCTTTCTGTCAGCATTGTGTAGTGTTGTCTGGCAAAACCATGTGCGATTTATTTCACAAAGTTTAGCTTCATGGAATATGTGTGTATGATAGCTGCTACAGCATTCAACTTAAGGGCTTAAAGCTTAAAGGGCTTCTGTAATAGGGTATGTTTCTTATTCCTTTCCACTTCCCAGTGGAAGCAGAAGTGTCCTGGCGTCCACTCCATGTGTAGGTGAGAGGTCACAGGTCTTTTTCACAGAGGAAGTCTTGGTGCAACAGGAGCCTTCGGGCCCACTAGCCAAACTCCTAGCCCTGTTATTCTGACTCGGGTCTCTCCGCCGGGCGGAACGCTGGGCAAGGTTTGGATATTAGTGGCCCATTATTTTTTAGCGCCGGCTATACATCTCGCATTGCACGGCAAGCCCTGTAAAGATGATATAAAACCAAACCCATGCAATACCATCCCGTCCTCCGCGACCAAACTGGCCAGGGCAGATAGGGCACTTTCAAAGCCTGCTGAAACTATTCAAAACACTGACAGCCTGTTAACAGGGCTGAGGTAATGAATTCCATGGCTCTCCCTGTCCCAGGTACCAGTGGGTCCCAGGCCTCCATGTGTGGGAGACTCTGGGCTTAACTAAATAAACCTTGTCGGGCAGAGACTGGCGCATATAGAGTTCACAGGGGAGACCCCCCCCCCTGTGCTACTGACGACCTCATTCATGCCAAACCCCCAGTTTTACAACTCAGCTGTGTGCTGCGGGAGAGCTTAGCTACTGCTCATAAATATTTAAAAAAGCTATTGTCACAAGTTGTCTATGGCAGGTTTTCACGGCAGATGCCCTGGCTAGAGGTGATGGGAGATATCTCCAGCCTTCCCATGGTGGGAGTGGCAGGCTGTGATCACTCCCGCCCTCCCTTCCTCTCTCTCTCTCTCTCCTCTTTGCTTCATTAACTCTTAACATTTGCACCTTATGTACAGATCACCGTTGCTGCTCGTCATGGGGCCAGGCAGTTCAAAGCGTTGCTTGAAAGTGTGTGTGGCCCCCCGGGGGGCGGCGGGCTGGACACCTGCAGAGTGCAGGGTGCTGAGAGCCTGGTGGGGTTTGGATCAGGAGTTGTTCCTCTGAAGATGAGGAAGAGGTTTACGGCTCCCGGGAGATCTGCTCCAGTGCTTTGAAGCTCCTGTCTTGGTGGCTGCTCTTATCTTGGGAAAGGATTATTTATCTTTGCCTTTATTTCTTATATAATATATAATATAATATAATTTCTCTATTATATCTCTACATTATAACTAGTATTTAGCAGAGCCATGTGTAGACCTCTCTCCCCTGTCTGATGTGTTTTCTGTTTCTTTAGGACCAGTCTTTACCCTCGCTCCACTCCTATTTACCCCCCCCTCTCCTTTTGCCCCTCTATTCTCCTCTTCCAATATATTACAGACTGTGTAATTAATGAGCATCATAAACCCCTCTTTCTATTAGCTGCCCATTAGTAAACCTGGCAAGCCTGTCATTTTGGACAGAAACACACAGCCCCTTCATTTGATCCCCACATCAAAGGGGGAGCCCCACTGTTTGGGCTGAATACTCTCATTGTGTCCTGGTTCTGGACAGGGGGCTGGACCCCCATGGCTGCCCCTCTGGGCCCTGGGGGTCCAGCCCCATGGCTCCAGAGAGCCCCCAGGGCCCAGAGAGGCAGCACCAGGCCCACTGGATGGGTCTGCAGTGCTCAATGTGACATGGGAGAAATGGACTAGGTCTTCTGGCGATGTGCTGGTGCTTATTGGTGAAACCTTGTCTTCACTGTTCCACTGTTCCACTGGTCCACTGGTCCACTGTTACACTGGTCCACTGTTACACTGTTACACTGGTCCACTGGTCCACTGTTACACTGTTACACTTGTCCACTGTTACACTAGTCCACTGTTACACTGTTACACTGTTACACTGTTACACTGTTACACTGGTCCACTGGTCCACTGTTACACTGTTACACTGGTCCACTGTTACACTGGTCCACTGTTACACTGTTACACTGGTCCACTGTTACACTGGTCCACTGTTACACTGGTCCACTGTTCCACTGTTCCACTGGTCCACTGTTCCACTGTTCCACTGTTACACTGGTCCACTGTTGCACTGGTCCACTGTTCCACTGGTCCACTGTTCCACTGTTACACTGGTCCACTGTTCCACTGTTCCACTGGTCCACTGTTACACTGTTACACTGTTACACCTCCACTGTGAACACGTCTCTAACGCAAGAGCCTTAGTGGGATTCATCTCCACTTAAGGGGGTTATCAACAGTCGGACATAGTCGGGTTTTGTAGTATATGACACATTTCAGGATCATGGACAAAATGAAGGGTGGGAAGTCCACTTTAAAGGTAAGGCTCAAAGTTTAGAACTTAACCTTCAAACTTGTTGTTGATGTGATTTGTGTAATTTTGTGTAGTGACATGCAGATGGAATGCAATTAGAAAGTCAGTTAAAGTCAGTTAAGCGGTTTAGTCAAATTATTTTATCATTGTTTTAAACAATGCTAGCAATCATACATGCATTAACATCAAACTCAGCTAATTACAAAACAGATATTCACATGTATAATAATAAGAATAATAAGAATAATAATAATAATAAAAAATAAAAATAAAATAATAATAATAATCATTCCCTGGTCTGACACATTGCACACTGGGCCAGGAAAATGGACTGAGTCACCGTCGCTGGAATCAACACTGAATCAACACTGTACTTCAATCCCATCGTCTTCTGCCCTTTACAACATGCAGGGCCTTTTGTTCATGCAGATAAAGGCAACATTCACGTGTGCCTTAAGCACCGAGCAGCTGTTCTCCTACAGGCCACCCCCCCCGGCTCTCCTCCGCTCCAGGCTGAGGGCTCCTTCGGAGGGTCCCCCAGGCATCGGGCCCTTAACATTGTTACAAGGACATAAACACAGACAAAACATTTGATCCCCTCTCTGAAAGCGCCGTGTGATGCATGTTTTCAGGGGGCATAGCAGGCTGTTTGACGTTGAGTGGGCCGTGTCACCAAGGTATGGCCTCCGCCAGGACCAGTAAACACTGTATCATACATGCTGTATCAGACAGGACTTCACTGATCAACTAATACAGCTCTGTGTATTGTTACCAATGCTTTTCTTGTTTGGTTTGAAGATATGTCTCTCACTAGTTGACGCATCATGCATCTCTGGAGAACGGGGGTTTGGCTGGAGCTTCTGGGGTCCGTTGGCACCGCCCCACGCCCTCCCCTCATGCACATCAAAGGGGAAGCTGCAAAGTCGGGCCCGCAAAGCCATCTCTCCGTCGGCCTCATCAAAGGACAGGAAGTGTGTCAGAGGGACAGACCATTGGCCATTTTTCCCAGTGACGACAGCCAAGCAGCGACAGCGGCAGAAGTCAGCCAAGCGGCATCTGCGTGTATGTGGCATGGTGGTTAGAAGCAGAGCCTGATTCCACTCAGTGCGATGCAGAGGTGCATATGGAAGGTCTCTTCCAAGGACATGTATTGTTGTCACGTGTATACAGAGGCAAGGGAACACCTGGCGGAACAACAAGGCTGTATTACACTGAGAAATGTTTTCTATTGTGTTGGTATGTCTTGGTTATTCTCCGTGCAGGACTTTAACAGACCAGCTCTGCTTAAGGAATACATATTGCATGGCAGTACAGACTAAACTCTACTAAAAGGAGCCGGGTTCTAAATGGTCTGTGTTTGATGTCTTTGTTCTTCTCTGTCAGCTGTTCATATTAACCGTAAACGACTGTTAATAGATGACTGAATGAGGCTCATCCGGAAAGTTGATGTAATTTACATAATGTATCCATTATCCATAGAACATTTTGGGCATGAAGTGAGACTGAACAATTCCTGTTTTTATAGTGTCTTCCATCTTCAGATATAAGTGTTTATCTTATCCACCTTGTTTTCCGTTTGATAATAAATTAATACTTAGACTAACTCAACCATATGTTTTGGGTAGTTAGGGTTATGATTAGGCTCATTGGCGATAGATAGTAAGAAGCCTATGCAATATATTATATGTACCCAACATATTTTGGTTTAAGCAAAGAGACAACTCATTTGTTGACATGACTGATAGCCTACTCAAAAGTGTGTGTGTCTTGCATTTGTTAGGAAGATTGGCCCATGAGGTGCAAACTACAGCTGCAAAGCTTAGTGTTAGAACATATGGGAGCCAGCTCCTCAAATAGGCATTTAGTCCTTTAGTAGGGCTGCCTTTAGTCCTTTAGTAGGGCTGCCTTTAGTCCTTTAGTAGGACTGCCTTTAGTCCTTTAGTAGGACTGCCTTTTGTCATTTTATAGGACTGCCTTTAGTCCTTTAGTAAGACTGCCTTTTGTCAATTTATAGGACTGCCTTTAGTCCTTTAGTAGGACTGCCTTTTGTTATTGTATAGGACTGCCTTTGGTAGGACTGCCTTTAGTCCTTTAGAAGGACTGCCTTTAGTCCTTTAATAGGACTGCCTTTAGTCCTTTAATAGGACTGCCTTTAGTCCTATAGTAGGACTGCCTTTAGTCCTATAGTAGGACTGCCTTTAGTCCTTTAATAGGACTGCCTTTAGTCCTACAGTAGGACTGCCTTTAGTCCTATAGTAGGACTGCCTTTAGTCCTTTAGTAAGACTGCCTTTTGTCATTTTATAGGACTGCCTTTAGTCCTTTAGTAGGACTGCCTTTTGTTATTGTATAGGACTGCCTTTGGTAGGACTGCCTTTAGTCCTTTAGAAGGACTGCCTTTAGTCCTTTAATAGGACTGCCTTTAGTCCTATAGTAGGACTGCCTTTAGTCCTATAGTAGGACTGCCTTTAGTCCTATAGTAGGACTGCCTTTAGTCCTTTAATAGGACTGCCTTTAGTCCTACAGTAGGACTGCCTTTAGTCCTATAGTAGGACTGCCTTTAGTCCTTTAATAGGACTGCCTTTAGTCCTATAGTAGGACTGCCTTTAGTCCTATAGTAGGACTGCCTTTAGTCCTTTAATAGGACTGCATTTAGTCCTATAGTAGGACTGCCTTTAGTCCTATAGTAGGACTGCCTTTAGTCCTTTAATAGGACTGCCTTTAGTCCTATAGTAGGACTGCCTTTAGTCCTTTAATAGGACTGCCTTTAGTCCTTTATTAGGACTGCCTTTAGTCCTAATAAATCCTTTAGTCCTACAGATTTAGCCCTTTAGATACATTTAAACACATTTCCTTTCATTTATTTTGATCTTAGTTCTGTGAAAAAGATAGATAATGATGATTTGTAGAATATAAATAGCTGTACTATAATAAGTAAACTAATGCAACACAATTGTACCATGGATTCCCATAAACTTCTGATTTGTTAATTTCCCAAGAATCTTTCCCTGATCCCTGAACTTAATAACTCAACTCAAGCCTTTAGGACCTGAACCTAAACGTGCCTTCATCAACAGGTTGAACCGCTCCTATGCTCTACAACCCAGTTCTTCATCAACAGGTTGAACCGCTCCTATGCTCTACAACCCAGTTCTTCATCAACAGGTTGAACCGCTCCTATGCTCTACAATCCAGTTCTTCATCAACAGGTTGAACCGCTGTGTTTGTGAAGAACACAAACATTAACATGCACAAAGGCGTCTGTATTTAATGATTACCTATACTGTGTTGTAGGTTCACCTTGTTTTCACATCGTTCAACATCTTGTGATGAGGCATTTCAGACTACACATTCAGATGAGCCGTTGAAGCTACGCGGATCCCCGTGTCTACGGGCTCCTCTACGGGCTCCTCTACGGGCTCCTCTACGGGCTCCTCTACGGGCTCCTCTACGGGCTCCTCTACGGGCTCCTCTACGGGCTCCTCTACGCGCTCCTCTACGCGCTCCTCTACGCGCTCCTCTACGCGCTCCTCTACGCGCTCCTCTACGCGCTCCTCTACGCGCTCCTCTACGCGCTCCTCTACGCGCTCCTCTACGCGCTCCTCTACGGGCTCCTCTACGGCGCTCCTCTACGCGCTCCTCTACGGGCTCCTCTACGGGCTCCTCTACGGACCGCCTATCCACGGACCACTGAGCACTCACCGGCGCTCTGGACGGACCGCATTTGTGTTTGGAAATATCGCAGTTTTGGGATTGTATTCTTCTGGTTGTCTTTAAATCTCAACTCAATGAACAGACATGGGTAAACTGCACTCTAAACATGGTGAGTTTAACTAATCAATCTTGTGAGAAGTGACGTGGTGGATCAGAGATACTTCGGAGTAACACTTTGATTCTATTCCTTCTTTCCTTTTGTTTGTGTTTCTTCCGAAAAGCGGGCGTGTGTAAACCGAGGGAGAGTCCTGAAGGTAATCGATATCATTTATATATCAATTATAGATGTATATATATATATATATATATGTTACTATGTCATGGAATGGTTAATCATTTGAAACGACACAATTAGTCAAGGGCTTTAATGCTAAAAAAGCAGCCTCCTATAGGACTCACCAAGAGGCTATGTTGAAGAGAGATAGACACAGAGCCACATGTCGTGTTTTAATACCAGCTCGTTTGTTTCAGGCCACAGTTTGGTAGTCAATGCGTGCTTGGCGAGGAGAGGATACTACTGTCCCCACCGGAGGACCTCCGGGTCGGCTCCTCGGGTAAGGAGTCTTATTATCACTTACTATCACTCACTGCACCGAGCCGCTACAGAGAGGTGGGTCGAGGGTCGGAGGATGGAGCCGCTACAGAGAGGAGGGTCGGGGATGGAGCCGCTACAGAGAGGTGGGTCGAGGGTCGGGGATGGAGCCGCTACAGAGAGGTGGGTCGAGGGTCGGGGATGGAGCCGCTACAGAGAGGTGGGTCGAGGGTCGGAGGATGGAGCCGCAGTCGACTACACGTTCATCACAGGAGTTCATATACGGGGCTTCGTCCCAGAGACGCACACTCGCTGTGAAAGATACAAACAATCCAAGCGGATTACCCCTCTTGATGAATTACTGATCCCAAACAACTATGAATTACATATACATTCGTATAGGCCTGCATAACGACACAGCCATTGATCTGATCATTAAATCAGTTTGGAGCGTTGTGATGAGAGTTGAATGTAGTTTCTATTTTGTATTCTGATTGTTGAAGCAACTCTTTTGGACCCTCTTTGGTTACAACTCTTTCCTCAAATGCACCATGTTTGAAAAGCCAAGTCTATAAATAAGTGAATTAATATATAGACCACCCATAGCACATCCCTTATAGTACACCATGGCAGTACATGGGAGAGTGCACATGGTAGTACATGGGAGAGTACTATCTATCTACTATCTAAAAGTACAAGTTAGCCTCATTAAGCAGAAATGGCGTGGGGAATATGTGTTCACTGAAACCTTCAAGGAAGTGACACTCCAGGTTTTCACATGCAGCCAAGAGTCCAAGTGGAGGTCTAAGGACACACGGAGGTGGGGGGGGGGGGGCTCTTCTTGGAGTGTAACATGTGAGCGGAGTCCAAGTGGAGGTCTAAGGACACACGGAGGTGGGGGGGGGGCTCTTCTTGGAGTGTGACATGTGAGCGGAGTCCAAGTGGAGGTCTAAGGACACACGGAGGTGGGGGGGGGGCTCTTCTTGGAGTGTGACATGTGAGCCAAGTGTTGCATAAAGCGTCACATGAACACGCACACACTGTCAGAGTTGCTAAACTTGACATGTGTCCACTGCACTCATAATCTTCTTCTTGGTATGGTAACCAAGCTCTGTGCAGGGAGGCGCAGTGTCCGTTGGCGCCCTGGGAAACATTTAGAAAACGTATTTCAAGTTCCATATTGTTACTGGTACCGATTACAAGTACAGATTATCGTCAAACTAAATCTCACTTCTGTTTTACTCACTTGACGCAGAGGTCAAAGGAAGAAATCCCTCGTTCCGGTTCCGATTTATAATTGTGGAAGTTGGAAAACACGTCTGTAAGAATTATTAATGTTGAAAATAGCATTATTTATCCAGATGTTTAATAGCAGCCTTGTTCTCGTTTCCAAGAGGGTGTGAAGAGAATCTTGGCTAAAAAACAACTGCTGGTACGATTAATGTGAAGTACTATTGTACTATTGCATAAATAATTAAAATGTGTTGTCTAATGAATTCCATAGCCCAGGGGGACTCACATAAAGAGGAAAGATATATTTTCTAAAAATGTTTAAAAAAAAAATTATATTGTGTCCTGTTAACTGGATTTTAGTTCTTGAATATGTCATTCACTAAGAAGGACTGTAGGGGTTTTACTTTTGTCCATTGGCTCACATTAGGTAAATGTACACTTTATAACACTATGTAACTAAATGGACAATGTACTTAACAAGTTATCCTAAATAAAATGACTTACACTCTGAGAAGTAGCTATAAAATGTTTGTTTCAGACACCACCTAGTTTACATTTGTCTACCACCACACGCTTAACACACTAAGCCGGCCCCTCAACCTCAAATGAAAGCAGAGCCGGAGCAGTCAAAGCTGTGAGCCCTGGAGCAGGTGGGGTCCTCGAGGGCAGGTGGGGTCCTCGAGGGCAGGTGGGGTCCTCGGGAGCAGGAGGGGTCCTCGAGGGCAGGTGTAGCCACGGAGCAGATGTGGTACCAGCCCGGGTAACAATGGGCTCGGAACCACAAGGTGCTGGTGTAGCCACGGCGCTGAGGTGGAACCAGCCCGGGAAACAATGGGCTCGGAACCACAAGGTGCTGGTGGGGTCCTCGAGGGCAGGTGTAGCCACGTAGCAGATGTGGAACCAGCCCGGGAAACGATGGGATCGGAACCACAAGGTGCTGGCGTAGCCACGGAGCTAGCCTGGGAGCTAGGGAGCTAGAGACACGAGGAGTTAGCCTGGAAGCAGGGAGATGGAGACACGGGGAGCTAGGAACTAGAGACACAGGGAGCTAGGAACTGGAGACACAGAGAGCTAGCCTGGGAGCTAGGAACCGGAGACACGAGGAGCTAGCCTGGGAGCTAGGAACTGGAGACAGAGCTAGCCTGGGAGCTAGGAACCGGAGACACGAGGAGCTAGCCTGGGAGCTAGGAACCGGAGACACGAGGAGCTAGCCTGGGAGCTAGGAACCAGAGACACGAGGAGCTAGCCTGGAAGCTAGGATCTGGGGACATAGAGCTAGCCTGGAAGCTAGGAGCTGGAGACAGAGAGCTAGCCTGGGAGCTAGGAACTGGAGACACAGGGAGCTAGCCTGGGAGCTAGGAACTGGAGACACAGGGAGCTAGCCTGGAAGCTAGGGACTGGAGACACAGGGAGCTATGAACTAGAGAAGTGGGGAACTCGGGTGGTGTCCTGCTCCCTGCTTCTGGGTTCCCGGCTTGGCTCAATTTAGGCTAGACCATTCTGTTAGGACCCAACGAGACCGGCTAGCCAAATGTGCAAGAGAACCCGGAAGAAGAGACATAGGACAACCAAAACAACGGAAAACTGTCTTTACTGAAAACTATCCACAAACTGAAAAACACAAGGTAGGGTAGGATAGATTACGTGGTGTGGTCGACGCGGGGTGATGGTCCAGAGGGTGGAACGCGGGGAGATGGTCCAGAGGGTGGAACGCGGAGAGGGTCTATGGAGCGGGGGGAGCCATAAGGTTCTCGGTAATGTGCGCAATGGTCTAGTACCGACGTCGGTTCACTCATACATTCAACAATACAATACTATGCTATACTATACTATACTATGCAATACTATACTGTACAAGACTATACTGTAATAAACAGTTTGTACTATAAACAACACTATACTAAAACAATACTATACACTATAAACATAATTGTCTGTACATAATTATACAGTATATACATATGGCGAATGGTGCAAAAAGCATTTGAATGTGCCAGTAGTGCCGCAGCATCATGAATACAGAACAGTGCAGTAACTGTAATGAGTCCAGTATGTCCTGTAAGGAAGTATGATACTGTAATGTAATATTGGTGTTATGATAATGGCAGCACTCTAAGCAGTTCAGTAGGTGCACTACCTGTGGGTAAAATATGTATGTACTTATCAGCAATTTTGATAATCGATTGTTGCTGTGCGTGGCAGTAAAGTCATGTGTGTACAGCGAGTATAGTCGGGGACTGAGGCAGCAGCCTAGGTGCTCCAGGGCCGTGTGTTGTGCCAGGGAAATGGCGTGGTCTACAGACCTGTTACAAGATTCTTTATTGGACATTTGCAACAAGTACAATGGAATGCTTCCTCCCCATTCCCTCCCGCAATATGAATTTTTAAAACAATTCTATCAAAAATAAATACTAGGTTTGGTCTGTATGCAAACTGCAGTGGGTGTCATGACCAGTTTCTCCAGGCACTTCATGGCTATGGGTGTTAAAGCCACTGGACGATAATCATTGAGACTTGTTACCTTGGTCTTTTTGGGTAACGGCACAATGGTTGTCTCTTTGAAGCACACTGGGACAACAGACTGTTGACTGCAGTGATGCGTTGTAGATGTCGGTGAACACAGGAGCCAGCTGGTCAGCGCAGGTCTTGAAGACACAGGGAGGAACTCCGTCTGGGTTGGCTGCCTTCCTCGCCCTGAAGGTTCTGCGGACCTCAGACTCGGACAGTTGTAGTACGTAATCCTCTGGATGAATGTCCAATTTGATGGTCGACTCAGAGTTCCCCCTTTCAAACAGCATAAAAAATGTTCAGCTGGTCTGGTAGGGAGGGGCCCTTGGTGACAACTTAAACAACATACACTAGTAAACTGTGGGAGCTTGTAGAGACGTGTCTGCTCTCCTTCAGCTCATGGTAAGCACTTAAAAAGTGCTTAAAAAGTGCTTACCATGGCAGGGCTTTTATTTTCTTGGTATTTCTTTCTATGTCAATGAGCTTCCGTCTAAACAGATACGGTATCCTAGACAACGAGGCTGAGAGTTCATCTGCCGACACATCACATCACATCACTTTGTCTCTGTGTCTCTGTGTCTCTGTGTCTCTGTGTCACTGTGTCTCTGTGTCTCTGTGTCTCTGAGTGTCGTGTTTGGGTTTGGGTTTGAGGTTTGAGAGATGTGGTGCCGTTTAAAATGCTCATTCTGAGTTTGGATTGCAGGCTGTGGATGAGCTTGATGTTTTTCATTTATACAGACCCTAATCCCCACTGGTTTTCTCCAACTAATAGGGTCTGTTCATTAGATGGCAGAGAGGCCTCCTGGTTGTTGTTAGAATGCACATCCAGTCACCCCTTAAGGAATTGGCTCTGCATTGCATGTCTCTAAACAAAAAGCTTTTGAATCAGCTTGAGAATGTGTTCAACTAATCTGTCATGCTGACTACAGCCCTGCTGTATGATATGGAATCATATCTGATCCCCATACCCTGTTTCACCCTGATATAAGGTCACCAGTATGGTACCGGTGCAGCCCAAAGCGAGGTGTGAGGCTGGGGGAGAGCCGCTCCTGGACCCGGCTCTGGCCTGTTCTAATCACCCACTTGTTGTTGTGGCTGTGTTGAAGTGGGTGTTTAAGTGTTTAGAACCCTGAATAATGATGTCTTGTTTGCTTATCAGGCCGTGCTTTGACCCCTGCAGTCAGCGTTGAATGGTTTCACCCAGCATGCAAAGTGCCTCTTGTAAATTGCATCAGATCAGCATCTGCATAAAGAGAACACATGCATGTACAGACCACACACACACAAGCACACAAACACGCACACACACACATACGCACAGACAAGTGCGCATTTGCTCACAAAAGACACACACATGCTCTTAATCGTGATACTCAAGGATACAAGCATACACACACATGCACTTACACACTATGTTAATTAGCTCTGTTCTGTGGATGTGTTTATCAGAGCCGGGCCTGACAGGGCTCAGAGACGGCTCTCTCTCTATTCCTTCCTATTTGTTGATTTTATTAGACCCCAGGACTCTGGGAGACACCCTGAGATGGGTGGCTGTCTCCGCTTAGGCCCAGTGTTTATCCTCCCAAGGTTAGAGAGCCTTTACTGAGCCAGGGCTGGAGGGCCACCTGAGGGAAGTGGAGGATATGGTCTTTAGGTAAACAGAGTGGGGAGAGGATTGTTCCTCATCCAGACAGAGACCCAGGGCTCTTCCCTTGGCGCTGGGGGTCTGAGGAGGTCTGAATTGTCTGCTAGGGGATGTTTTTGGTGGATGGAAAGCCAAACAGAGAGCGGCTGAAAGGAGGGCCCCCCTGCCTGCCGTAGTGTGTTTACGCTCCACAGGGGCCACAGGCCAAAGAGGAGCTCACCCTGAAGGGCCTGAATGGAGGCCTGGAGCCTGGGGCTCCCTGGAGGGCCATGTGGCCTGCCTGTCAACCTCACACACAATAAAAATAACAATGAAAACGTCCAAATATTAATCCATTTCACGTTCTTAAAATAATATATACATCATTTATACATTTATAAATCAGATTATGACATCCCTGGAAGGAGGGATCCCCACTCGGCATTACTTCCTAAGTTTTCTTCCTTGATAATTAAGGGAGTATTTTCTTGCCCTTTGTTTGTTTGTTAGGCTTAGGGGGTGGCCTGCAAAGCCCTTTGAGAACAGCTGTTTAAATACACGTGACCTGCAGGGGAAACATTACTGTGATAACCACCAAGTTCCTGCCTTCAACAGTATGCAATGTCACTGCATGCCATATGTCAACATGTCATTCGCTGGCAGGGTCTACTTCTTGCAATGGATCAGGGCGGTCAGTATTCTGTAAATTGTAATGTGTGTGGTGTAAATGTGTACATGTGTAAATGTGTACATGTGTAAATGTGTACATGTGTAAATGTGTACATGTGTAAATGTGTGCGGTGTAAATGTGTACATGTGTAAATGTGTAAATGTGTACATGTGTAAATGTGTGCGGTGTAAATGTGTACATGTGTAAATGTGTACATGTGTAAATGTGTGCGGTGTAAATGTGTGCGGTGTAAATGTGTACATGTGTAAATGTGTGCGGTGTAAATGTGTAAATGTGTGCCGTGTAAATGTGTAAATGTGTGCGGTGTAAATGTGTACATGTGTAAATGTGTGTGGTGTAAATGTGTACATGTGTAAATGTGTGTGGTGTAAATGTGTACATGTGTAAATGTGTGTGGTGGAAATGTGTGCGGTGGAAATGTGTGCGGTGTAAATGTGTACATGTGTAAATGTGTACATGTGTAAATGTGTGCGGTGTAAATGTGTGCGGTGTAAATGTGTACATGTGTAAATGTGTACATGTGTAAATGTGTGCGGTGTAAATGTGTAAATGTGTGCGGTGTAAATGTGTAAATGTGTGCGGTGTAAATGTGTACATGTGTAAATGTGTGCGGTGTAAATGTGTACATGTGTAAATGTGTGTGGTGTAAATGTGTACATGTGTAAATGTGTGTGGTGTAAATGTGTACATGTGTAAATGTGTGCGGTGTAAATGTGTACATGTGTAAATGTGTGTGGTGTAAATGTGTACATGTGTAAATGTGTGTGGTGTAAATGTGTACATGTGTAAATGTGTGTGGTGTAAATGTGTACATGTGTAAATGTGTGTGGTGTAAATGTGTACATGTGTAAATGTGTGTGGTGTAAATGTGTACATGTGTAAATGTGTGTGGTGTAAATGTGTACATGTGTAAATGTGTGCGGTGTAAATGTGTACATGTGTAAATGTGTGCGGTGTAAATGTGTACATGTGTAAATGTGTGCGGTGTAAATGTGTACATGTGTAAATGTGTACATGTGTAAATGTGTGCGGTGTAAATGTGTACATGTGTAAATGTGTGTGGTGTAAATGTGTACATGTGTAAATGTGTACATGTGTAAATGTGTGCGGTGTAAATGTGTACATGTGTAAATGTGTACATGTGTAAATGTGTGTGGTGTAAATGTGTACATGTGTAAATGTGTACATGTGTAAATGTGTACATGTGTACATGTGTGCAGTGTAAATGTGTACATGTGTAAATGTGTGTGGTGTAAATGTGTGCAGTGTAAATGTGTACATGTGTACATGTGTGTGGTAGTTCAGGTGCATGCAGGGCATGTGAGCACAACATTGCCAGCATGCAAAAGTGTGAGTTCACTACGCTGAGCGGGACACGAGCCTCTCATTCCAGCCGGCTATGAACAGACCAATACCACCGGCACCAGAGCGTTGTTACACTAGTTAAAGTGTCTGTTTCTACAGTATGTTTACTCGCTTAGTTGAAAAGTTGTCTGTAATTACAGTCTTTAAGTCACAAGTTAAAAGGGTCAGCTGTAAGACACACATTCTGTGTGTGTGTGTGTGTGTGTGTGTGTGTGTGTGTGTGTGTGTGTGTGTGTGTGTGTGTGTGTGTGTGTGTGTGTGTGTGTGTGTGTGTGTGTGTGTGTGTGTGTGTGTGTGTGTGTGTGTGTGTGTGTGTGTGTGTGGGTGTGTGTGTGTGTGTGTGGGTGTGTGGGTGTGTGGGTGTTCTTGCGCGTGTTGTGTATATGTGTGTGTGTGTGTGTGTGTGTGTATATGAATGGGAAATGGGAAAAATGGCCACCTTGGTGTCGAGATAGAGTTTCCAGCTGTAGGGACACACACACACACACACACACACCATCATCATCATCGGCGGTCACTCGTAGTCGAGTATGACTGTCCTCCTTCTTGGTCCTTGTGGGTCTTCAGGTGGGCATAGAGGCCGATTCTGGACCCGATTATTCTTGTGCAGTGTGGACAGGGGAATGTAGTGGTGGGGGGTTTGGGTTGGACCTGTTTGGTGGTTGCTCTCTCCTTCCTGAGTCTGCGCTTGTCTTGTGCAGCATGGCAGAGGTCATCATTATATAGTGCAGCACCCTCACGGACAAGGTTTCTCCAGGTCGCCCTGTCTGTTGCCATGTCTTCCCAAGCTTTTAGGTCTATGTGGCACTTCTTTAGGTTTGTTTTTATGTTATCTTTGTACCTCTTCTTTTGGCCTCCAGGGGCCCGTTTCCCTTTAACAAGCTGGGAATAAAGGACTTGTTTTGGGAGGCGAGAGTCAGGCATGCGGATAACATGGCCAGTCCATCTGAGCTGGTTTTGGGCAATGGTGGCAGTGATGGTGGGAATGTCAGCCTCCTCCAGGACGCTGGTGTTAGTGCGCCGATCCTCCCAGCTAATCCTGAGGATTTTTCAGAGGGATCTTTGATGGTATGCCTCAAGTGCCTTTAAGTGCCTGCTGTATGTGGTCCAGGCTTCTGATCCATACAGAAGAGTGGGGAGCACCACAGCTTTATAGACCAAGATTTTGGTCTTTGCTTGGAAGTCACGATTCTCAAAGACTCTCTTCCTTAGCCTTGAGAAAGTCCCACTGGCACAGCTGAGGCGATGGTGTATTTCATCATCAATGACAGCTTTTGATGATAGGAGGCTGCCAAGGTATGGGAAGTAATCCACATTTTCCAGTCTGATGTTGTCAATGGAGATGTTTGGGGGTAGGACAGACGTACTGCTGTTTGGTGGTGGTTGGTGGAGGATTTGGGTCTTTTTTATGTTGATGGCTAGACCAAGCTGTTTGTATGCTTTCACAAAGGCTGATAGGATACCCTGTAGGTCCTCTTCCCAAAGGGCTACAAGGACGTTGTCGTCCGCATACTGCAGCTCCATGATCGATATGGTGGTGGTTTGACCTTTAGCCCTGAAACGGTTGATGTTGAGGAGTTGGCCGTTAGTTCTGTACATGATGTTGACTCCCTGGGGTAGATGCTTGCTTGTGAGATGTAGGATAGCAGCAACAAAGATGGAGAATAGCGTTGGAGCGATGACACATCCCTGTTTGACTCCTGTGTCGACCCGGAAGGGTTCAGTTTCGTCTCCACTGCCACTGAGTACCGTGGCTGACATATTGTCATGCAGCAGTCTCAGTACCCGGACGCATTTTTCTGGGCAGCCAATCTTTGCCAGTACCAGCCAGAGGGCCTGACGGTTCACTGAGTCAAAGGCTTTGGTGAGGTCTATGAAGGCCATGTATAACGGTTGATTTTGTTCCCGGCATTTTTCTTGCAGTTGGCGAGTAGTGAAAATCATGTCTGTAGTGCCTCTGTTTGCGCGAAATCCACTCTGAGACTCAGGAAGGATGCTTTCTGACAGGGGGGTGAGTCTCTTGGCCAACACCCGAGCTAGGGCTTTCCCTATGGTGGACAAGAGAGAAATGCCACGGTAATTTCCGCAGTCTGCCTTGTCTCCCTTCTTAAATATGGAGACAATTAAGGCATCCCTAAGCTGAGCAGGGATTTCCTCTTCTTCCCAGATTTTGAGAAGCAGGGCATGGATGTGCTTAAGAAGATCGGGTCCGCCTTTCTTCAGGACATCTGCTGGGATGCCGTCGGGCCCAGCAGCCTTGTTGTTTTTCATTTTCTTAATGGCATCCAGCACCTCACCCAGGCTGGGTGGTTCTCCCATGCTTTCAACTATGGGCTGTTGAGGGAGTTGGTCAAGAGCCTCCATCTCAGGAATGGTGTCCCTGTTTAAGAGGTCCTTATAGTGCTCTTTCCACCTGTTTGCTATTGCATCCTTGTCCTTCAGAAGCAAGAGCCCATCTTTAGAGCGAAGGGGGGTTAGGCAGCGATAGCTGGGACCATATACCGCTCTTGTGGCATCGAAGAATCCTCTTGTATCACCAGAGTCGGCAAGCTGCTGGATCTCCAGGGCCTTCTTTGTCCACCACTGGTTCTTCAGGTTCCTAACTTGCGTTTGGACGGCTGCCTTCGCTTCGGCATGGGCTGCTCTTTTCACCTTGCAGTGGATGTTATTTTGCCAGGTGATGAACGTTTGCCGCTTGATGTCAATGAGTTGCTGAATCTCGGTGTCATTCTCATCATACCAGTCTTGATGTTTTTTTGACCAAGAATGTTTTTGCAGGAGTTCATGATGGCAGTAGAAAGTGTGGCCCAGTGTTTTTCAGTGTCCTCCGGATACTGTTTGGGCAAGGCTGCGCTAAGAGCATCCTGCAGCTGTTGTTGGTAGGTGGTGTCACCCAACAGGTCGATGTTTAGCTTTGGCCGGCTCTGTCTTTTCTGCATCCTTCTTTTCCGCATTAAGCGGATAGACATGATGGAGCGAATGAGGCGGTGGTCAGTCCAGCAGTCGTCTGCACTGGTCATTGCTCTGGTGTTAAGGACATCACGGTGGTCTTTGGAGCGGACAATGACGTAGTCAATGAGATGCCATAGTTTGGAGCGAGGATGCATCCATGATGTTTTGAACTAGTTTTTTTGACGGAAAAGTGTGTTGGTGATGACCAGGTTGTGCTCTGAGCACTTGGTTAGCAGTAGTATGCCATTGGAGTTAGTGTTTCCAACCCCTTCTCTCCCCAGCGTGCCTCTCCATAGGTGGTGGTTTCGTCCCACTCTGGCATTGAAATCTCCAAGCAGGATTAACTTGTCCTCCTTGGGGACTTCAGATAGAATTTTGTCCAGGTCAGCATAGAAGGCCTCCTTTACTTCATCCTGTGCATCAAGCGTTGGGGCGTAGGCACTAATAACGGTGGCCATCTGACTGCTGGCAAGCATCAGACGTATGGTCATTAGGCGCTCGTTGATGCCCACAGGGAGTTCATGGAGGTGGTTGATGAGGCAGTTCTTAATAGCAAAACCCACACCATGGATTCGTGGCTCATTTGCAGGCTTTCCTTTCCAAAAGAAAGTATATCCGCCTTTTTCCTCCTTCAGCTGCCCTTCATCAGCCAGTCGGGTCTCGGAGAGCGCTGCAATGTCGATCTGGAACTTCCTTAGCTCTCTGGAGATGATGGCAGTTCGCCTTTCAGGTCGATCGCTGGCTTTGTTGTCCGTGAGGGTCCGCACATTCCAGGCTCCAATACGTAAATGTTTTTCTTTTATTTTTTGTTTCTGACCGTGTAATGGTGATCCCTCTGGATGCGGTATTCCAGACAGGATTTTGTGAGGCAGGCTATGTTTGGGGTACCTTTTCTAACCCCCTCCCCTACTGGGGTGAGCAGAGTGGACCCTGAATAGGGGCTGCTCAGTCATGGGTGCAGCAACCGAGAAGCTCTTTCTGCCTCAGTCCAAGAGCTTAGCGACTGAATCAAACACCCATCGCCTGTGTGCCAGGTTGTGACTAGGAACTACCAGACTTCACTGTTCTGCCCCCGTTACCACTTCCTGAACACCACAGGACTTTGTCTTCCAGGATGTAAAATGGGTTGGTTCCCTTCGGGAGGACGCCTGCGCGTGATGTCTTTTAACGTGGGGAGACTGATGCGCCTGCAGCCACCACACGGTCCTTGGCAGAGAGGGGCCTGAATCCAATGGCATGGAATCCATGACGAATGGAGACCACTCTCTGTTGCAGCCTTCATCCGCCTTCAGTGCCGTTGTGTTTCATCCTTCGCCACTTCCGCCGTTGAGGTCTTTGGATCGCACTTTGTCTGGGACCTCCCCCTCGACCTTACCGCCATGGGTGACCCTACCAGGAGCTAAAAAGCTCCAGACGGCATCGCTCTTAGGTTCATTGGAACACACAAGGTTCTCCACCACGGCAAGGTGGCGATCCATGGAGAACACACACACACACACACACACACACACACACACACACACACACACACACACACACACACACACACACACACACACACACACACACACACACACACACACACACACACACACACACACACACACACACACACACACACACACACACAAGGGGTGGAGCTGTCAGCCAGAGTGACAGGGCCAGGCAAGTGGTTCTGAATGCAGTCCAAAGCAGCAGGCGTGGTGTGGATGGTCGGCTGTCACTGTACTGTCACACTTTTCCTATGAATCTTCATCCATTCATTCGGATGTTATAATGAATTGATTTGGAAATCACGTCACTGCTGTAACTACCGAATACTGTGGCCTCATTAACAACCCAGATGTAACACACAGGCATGCACATACACAGGCCTGGCTCAGGCACACACACACACACACACACACACACACACACACACACACACACACACACACACACACACACACACACACACACACACACACACACACACACAGGTCTCACAAACAATAGTTCCAGTAATGTTAATTTGTTGGTCTCCACCAATCCATGGCATCATCCCTTCATGTGGTAGTCCATTTCCTTTCATTGACTCCATGTGGGAGTTGTCTCTTGGCTGTGGATGGACAGGTTACAGAGGAGGAACTAACGTCCCTCCAGCTATTGACAAGCGATGGAAGAAAACAGATGACAAACCAGAGTGGGTTTAATTCTCAAGGTGTCATCTCATTGAAGTCTATCTCTCTCTTCCCTCCTCCTCCTCTCTGGGCTGCGGGAAAGCTTTGATAAACACTCATTGATAAATGTTCATTGCTCCGGTTACATATTTTTCAAAGCTAATAAACGGTGGGAGTCTTGAGAAACAGGCCGCAAGCCGGACCGTTACAGCTTATCTTTGCGGTTATAAAAGTTTAGTAAATGGGTCATTAAAAACGTTGGCCAACTTCACACATGAAGCGCAGGAAAGAGGAGGGAGAGGGAGCAGCACCCGGCCTGTCTCTGAGTCTCTGCTCATGTTTCACTGAGCAGCCTTTGATGTGGGGGAGGTCATGTGACCAGTGGTCATGTGGTCATGTGACCAGTGGTCATGTGGTCATGTGGCCAGTCGTGTTCGCTATGTTAATCCAACAAGCAGAAGTGATTGGTGGCTGAAGAGAGGAGAGCAGCCAATCAGCTGCTTGTAGCCCCATTAACACAGCACCATACACACCACACACACACTACACACACCACACACACACTACACACACACTACACACACTACACATACACTACACACTCTCTAACCCTGACTCTCTAACCCTGACTGTAAGAGAGGTGACTCTCTAACCCTGACACTCTAACCCAGACTGTAAGAGGGCTGACTCTCTAACCCAGACTATAAAAGGGGTGACTCTCTAATCCTGACTCGCTAACCCAGACTATAAAAGGGGTGACTCTCTAATCCTGACTCGCTAACCCAGACTGTAAGAGGGGTGAGTCTCTAACCCTGACTCTCTTACCCAGACTGCAAGAGGGGTGACTCTCTAACCCTGACTTTAAGAGGGGTGACTCTCTAACCCTGACTGTAAGAGGGGTGACTCTCTAACCCTGACTCTCTAACCCTGACTGTAAGAGGGGTGACTCTCTAACCCAGACTGTAAGAGGGGTGACTCTCTAACCCAGACTATAAAAGGGGTGACTCTCTAACCCTGACTCGCTAACCCAGACTGTAAGAGGGGTGAGTCTCTAACCCTGACTCTCTTACCCAGACTGCAAGAGGGGTGACTCTCGAACCTTGACTGTAAGAGGGGTGACTCTCTAACCCTGACTGTAAGAGGGGTGACTCTCTAACCCTGACTCTCTAACCCTGACTGTAAGAGGGGTGACTCTCCATCCCTGACTGTAAGAGGGGTGACTCTCTAACCCTGACTCTCTAACCCTGACTGTAAGAGAGGTGACTCTCTAACCCTGACTCTCTAACCCTGATTGTAAGAGGGGTGACTCTCTAACCCACCACCACCACCACCACCTCCACCACCACGACCACCACCACCACCTCCACCACCATCACCAACACACACACACACACACACACACACACACACACACACACACACACACACACACACACACACACACACACACACACACACACACACACACACACACACACACACACACACACACACACACACACACACACACACACACACACACACACACACACACACACACACACACACACACACACACACACACACACACACACACACACACACAAGGGGTGGAGCTGTCAGCCAGAGTGACAGGGCCAGGCAAGTGGTTCTGAATGCAGTCCAAAGCAGCAGGCGTGGTGTGGATGGTCGGCTGTCACTGTACTGTCACACTTTTCCTATGAATCTTCATCCATTCATTCGGATGTTATAATGAATTGATTTGGAAATCACGTCACTGCTGTAACTACCGAATACTGTGGCCTCATTAACAACCCAGATGTAACACACAGGCATGCACATACACAGGCCTGGCTCAGGCACAC
>CM051000.1:3168383-3170883 GCA_027704905.1 Muraenolepis orangiensis | reverse complement strand
ATAGACTGCTATAGCAGCAATACACTGTAGACCGCTATAGCTGCAAAACAAATCGGTGATCGGTGATCGGTGGGGCAGATATTTCTCATTGTGATCGGTGATCGGTGGCAAAAAACGTGATCGTCCCATCCCTAGTGTTAAGTCATAATGTACTCTCTTCTTCTTCTTCTCACGCTGAACAACATCTGGGTCTCATTTGTAAAAGCTGATGGATTCTGACACTTGGAGCCCATTTGGTAATCCAGGCTCAACTAGTTCAGTAGTTTAAATATTATCCACGATAGAAAGATCTAAGGAGACATAGAGCCTGTAAGGTGTAGATAGAGATCTATAGATAATACATAATAGTTATCTGCTATAAGCAACCGTGCTACAAACCATGTCAGCCATATTATAATCAACCTGTTATTGCTTTGTTTGACTTGAGTTGAGCATATGAAGAAAAATAACATAGAGCTGCTATGACCACACCGGTCCTTAATGTTCCAAAATGAACCCCTACAGAGAGTTGGGCTCTCTCTCTCTCTCTCTCTCTCTCTCTCTCTCTCTCTCTCTCTCTCTCTCTCTCTCTCTCTCTCTCTCTCTCACCTCTCTCTCTCTCTCTCTCTCTCACCTCTCTCTCTCTCTCTCTCTCTCTCTCTCTCTCTCTCTCTCATTATCCAGAGTGTTGAATGAACACTTGTTGATGTACTGAAGGCCTTTAATAAATCCCTTACATGCTTACTTTTTGTAAATACTTATACACTGACTTTCATAAATACTAACATGATAAACATATGTACGCTAACTATCAGAAATGCTCAAATGCTAACTTTCATAAATACTTACATACAATACTTACAATACTTACACTATTATAAATACCTGCTAACTATCATACTTCAAACTATCAATAATACTTACACTTTGGAGTTTGGAACATACGCTGTAACACCATCATGAGCAGCTGGACGGCTCCATACTTTCCCTCCATGTGTCGCTAGCTGCTGAGATGTGTCTGTCTTTCTAGGACTTGTTCAGCGCTGTCCAGTCTGCTGTGCAAGAAAACCCAGTAATAATAATGATAATAATAATAATAATAATAATACTAATCAGTGGCTAGATTCATTTCAGACCCTCAAAGTGACTTTATTTCTAGCACTTGAAATATACAATGTCCCTAATAATGAGTTTGTGATTATTTGGCCTTTTACAAACGTTATCGAGGTGTTGTCAATATGCTAATGAACAATATGCTAATGACCACGTGACTTTTAGTGACTTTTGGCTTTTATTGGAAAAGATTAGAAAACAGACTTTGAGCCGTCAGCCATTTGTAAAGCACAGTGCTTTACAAAGCACTTAATAAACAGGGACACTTTGATCTGCTAAATTCATTTTACAACCACAAGATAAATGCGTGTGCGTTATATTTGGATTAAGAAGTTCCTGACTGAAAATAAGTGAATTGTTTGGGATGGGATTAGCTGGGGAATGCAGTGAAATGTGTGCTTCAATAAGCAAAGAACACTTGAAACAATGTATGTGGCTCTTTATCGATCAATAGATCATTAAACATCTGGGGACATTTCAAGTTAAATAAGTTCAAACTGAATATAAGAAAACACTGTTTCTGTTTATCTGTGAAGAGACATCTGTTTGTTAGTATTCTGTTTGTGTGTTTGTGTCTGTATGGGTTTTGGTTGCAGTGTTTATTGCTGTGTTGCTGTGTTTACAATTTATTTCTGTCTTCACTAAAACAAAAATATTATCATTGCGTCACATCCAACTATCCAAGTATCTCCATGTCGCTAGTCGTGTAAAACCCGTTTTACCATCCATCCATCCATCCATCTTCTCCCGCTTATCCGAAATCGGGTCGCGGAGGTAGCAGCTTCAGCAGGGGACTCCAAACTTCCCTCTCCCTGGCAACATCGACTAGCTCTGACTGGGGGATCCCGAGGCGTTCCCAGGCCAGTGTGGAGATGTAATCACCCCACCTGTACCTCGGTCTGCCCCGTGGTCTCTTCCCAGTTGGATGTGCCTGGAAAACCTCCCTCGGGAGGCGACCAGGGTTTTGTTATTGGATTTCTGTGCTAGTCATGGATTGGCCATAACAAACACCATGTTCAAACATAAGGATGCTCATAAGTGTACATGGTACCAGAGCACCTTAGGCCGAAGGTCAATGATCGATTTTGTTATCGTATCATCTGGTCTGAGGCCGCATGTTTTGGACACTCGGGTGAAGAGAGGGGCAGAGCTGTCAACCGATCACCATCTGGTGGTGAGTTGGGTAAGATGGCGGGGGAAGCCTCTGGACAGACCTGGTAAGCCCAAACGTGTAGTGCGGGTGAACTGGGAACGTCTGGTGGATGCCCCTGTCCGGGAGACCTTCAACTCACACCTCCGGCGGAATTTTTCGGGCATCTCTGTGGAGGCTGGGGGCATTGAGCCAGAGTGGTCATTGTTCAAAGCTTCTATTGCCGAAGCTGCGGTTGAGAGTTGTGGCCTCAAGGTA